>JAQGAD010002877.1:0-11901 GCA_034696625.1 Isotomurus palustris
ACTACCTTTTTATCTCCTAAATCTACACACAGTGCATCTGGAACTGACTGAAAGCTTATTTATTACTTCTATTCACTTCCAGACAGGAATCGAGAACCTGGCAGAAAAAGATAAAAATTATTGCGCAGCTTTGCAAAAATTTCTCGAAGAACTAAACGAGAAAAAGGATGAACTAAAGGCCCAGTATAAATTAAAGCTCCAGAGATTCCAGTTGATTGCAAAACTGGGCAGAGATAACATTCGCCGATTAGCTTTGATTTCGGGACTGGTTTTGGAAGTACGATATAAAAATACTGGACATCACACTCCGGTTAACATTATTACCTGGAATTTTATGAACGTGTAAATCTGTATGTTCTCTCTCCCTATGTAGGGTATCGATACAATCATAAGCCAACGAGAACGTCTGATGAAATGCATCGAACGGTGCAGGAAACGAGAACGACTTGATGAAAAAGTGGATCCGTTCATGGCACGTTGGGGCTTACCAGAGTTAACCGGCACTCATCGAGATGATGCAGAAGATGCTGCCATGTATGTACCATCTTCAGCAGATCAAGGACAAGGGTCAGATACTCTCAATTTCAACCCAAAGAAGATTGAACATCAAATCAACTGCGACTGCAACCCGTGTATCTGTGCGGTTGAAGAAAATGCGGAAGACGTGTTACCTGACGGAGTCACTGTAAGTACAATAAGTATAAAGAATATAATGTACACAGTGAATCCCTCACTAATTCAATTAGACTGGCACTCATCACTTCTCCTTTATATTCTACTCATTCACCTGTGGCCAACACCACAGATAGTCCACCAGTACTCGTTTCTGGAAAGATTTTGGATTCGATTCAACAGAGCGTCATTGGAGAGACAAGTTTTGGCCCAAAGGAGAGACGTGATGCTCAAAGATAACGAACAACTTAAATTGGCTTTGCGAAATTACATGGGAGGGCTCAATCCTTTGCAACACGCGATCGGTCCTTTCACTGATAACCTTTTGGTAAATCCTTCGTCACCCATTCCTTACTTCTTGTCCCCTCCTCAGTCTCCTTTCGACTCTGATTACTCGAGTGCCTCAAGTACTCGCAGTAATAGATCAACCAGTCCCAATACTCCCAAGTTGCCTTCTGTCCTTAAACAATCCAAAAGTCAATCACTTCCTCACCACAAAACTAAAGCTCAGTTGCCAGTAGATGAGTTTGATGAGAGGGTAGTTAGAATTCCTAAAAACCAAAAGTTAAGTCCTAGAATGAATCCTCAGTGGATTTTAACAGCAGGGCCTAAGGAAAGTAAGAAGAAGAGTAATCTTCTAGGAGTACCAGTAATAGAAGGTGTGCAGGTAATCAGAAACCTGCAAAAATCAGGAGCATTGTAGGTTAATTTCTTCCTATGGCAGAGGAGTTGATTTGAGACAAGGAACCATTCACATTAACTGTTAATTATAACTTTGTCTGAAGAGCACACAATAATTTTTTTACTCCTAAAATCTCCAGAAATCAGCTAGAAAGAGTCACGAAGTAATAATGAGAGCAGTGATGAAAGAATGGAAGCGCAAGCAGCGGTGCAAAGCTTCTGGGGGATTGAGAGTTCACTAGACAGATAGTCCGGAATGATAAGTAAAAATGCTAATCTCTCTCTACGAGCAAAAAGAACCTCCCATGCGTGCAGCTAAAGATGATCACTCCGATAAAGAAGAAACCTTGAACAATAACATTGTATTTAAATTAATCACATGAATATAAAATCAACTTCTTTCCACAAGCTGCACATTCATTTAAAATATGCAATTGTCTTATTGACATCTATTAGAATATAAATGTTTACGTCTACGTCTGCTAGCAGGGAAGATGATTGATTTATTGACTTACAAAGAATTCTGAAACTTGTTGGGTTTTCAAGAGGCATTGGAATTAAAATGTTCCAAGCCTCAAGCTGCAATTATAGGAAACATTCTCAAACATTCTCAAAAATTACGTAGGTACCTTTGGACACATAAAAATTGGTTCTGTTTTAAAGTTTTAACATTCTTGTTTTTCGGCAGTTTCATTTTCATGTCATGCAATTCAAATTCATGCAAAAGCCAGTCTTACGCAATTTAAACCTCACCTGGAATTGCGACTTGTGACTAGACGAGTTGGATAACTTAATTCGAGTTCAACAAAAAAAATGACCTTTCCTGCATGACTGTCTAATGGTTATATAACAATTTAATCATTTCTCAAATCATAAAATTTGTAGGTTTTTCGCGTCTGCCTGGTAGTTTACATAATGCGTCTTCAGCCAAGATTGAAACTGGATTTTTATATAAACCAGAGGTGCTGCTACATGATGTTCTTCATCATTCCAGTCTACAACTTTGTTGCGATCTTGTATGTGCCTTTCTACCGGTTTTCGGGCTCACCTTTCTTCAAGGTCCAGTCAGACGCAAATGTACTACTTTACGTACTATTGTAATACCTGCAGACATAAAGTTATACATTAGTTGCCACTTCAGCTGTGATGTAATTTGAACTATTTTATGGACAAAAAACAATTGCAACGGTTCAGAGAACATCATGGTCGTTAATTAGTATAGACTATGTCAAGATGCAGGGATCCCACAATATTCCAAGATTGCTTTGTGTATCATGAGAGCATTCAAGAGATTGCATGCGTGAGAGCTAAGTTGCACGGACATATGCGTGAGAGATCAGATGAATGTCCGTCAGTCCGTCTGAAATGTAAAACCTTAACCGCAATTCCCAAGTCTACGATGGGAATGTTAAGTTTTATTGAAGAATTTTTGTTTATGTATATGTGCATGGAAAACGGATCCATGAATTGAAAATCAGCGTAAAAAATCAAATAAATGTCTTGTAAATATTAGTAGGCTGGCTGTCTGTGTGATCAGATTCCCAATTGACAGTCAGCAGTTTGGTGCATAATATAAAATGCATGCATGGCTATCAGATGATATACAATTGTTGTGAGTGAAGTTGCACTGTATAAAGCCGGTTTTGAAAGTGAGGATGATGCAACAACTTCCCTGATTTCCAATCACTCTCTCAGACCGGGGTATACGTAACAATGTAAACGTAACAACACAGGCAATAGGTGAAGAATGCCATCAATATTTTGTATATTTGTGATTTGTGTTCTGGTTTCTTATTCATTCCTACTCATTGCCAATAAGTTTAAGTATTTCCAGGTGGACAGTAATGTGTAAAGTAATTAAAGTAAGTAAAGAGTGATTTGCGTCTGATTCTCTCATTATCATTCGTAAATCAAAACCCTGAAGGACCACAGGTTTATGAAATATTTTAGAATATTCTTACGCAATGATTTAGAAAGCTGTGGCACGTGTTTATTCACAATATACCGTAAATATGACAGTTTTGACTAATTATTAGTCGCAGCAATGCGATACATGAAATAGCTAACCTTTTTACTCTTTGGGACAGAATGTGTCACCTTAATCTTTGTATGAAACATTGCTACGCGCATTGCGTACAATCTGGTTATTGGATTAAGGACAAACAGAATGCTATTCATTACCAATTGGCAATTAGCAACTAATGACATTATCTACAATAGTTATCCAACTTTTCCAACACGTATTGGGTGAATTCTTTACACAAATCCTAATACCTGTTGTTCCAGTACTTGAAGAAGTAAAGTAAAATTCTAAAGCAGCTTCCCATTCATCCATTCTATCAAAAGTAAAAAAATGATTTAATTTCATACATAAATTAAAAATGAATGCAAGCAAAAGATATAAATCAAACAGCAATATGAACTCATTCACCTTTTTGTAGCCATTTTTATACCCGAACAAGTGACTACGTGCACAACCATTTACCTGCATAGGGTTGGATTTTGTCAAATTTTTATTACTAAAACATGATTAATGATCCAATGATTGTGTTAAGTGAATAATTTACTCTTCATACGTACATCATAGGTTAGCGTCGCACGTCATTTAATTACTTTTAAAGCGTACAATTTGGGATTAAACAACAATACTAAACTCGTTACCTCACTCATTACATCTTGAGTGCGCAGCAATGTTGCTTGTTACATAAAGACAAAAGATCACAAGATTTGTAGTCGTGAATTTACGAATTTATTACCTACTTTAAAAATAAAAATTAAAATACCTGATTAAAACTTGATTCTACATCGCATCAGACTCAGAGTAAAAGAAAGTGAAGAGGTGCAACTACCAGAATTTAGTGCGAAATCGCATAGATAAGTAGGTGCTCTTCTGTTAGATGTGCAAAATGTCTTCATGCATCCGCCTGAACGAGCATTTTTATTTATGAACAAAGCCAATCACCAATTTCTCCAGTCTCCACCTCGTTGCACAACATTCCTCTGTGATTTTATGCACGCACACATAAAATTATCCAAATTAGACTAGAAGAAATCCTTTTCAAAAACGAGGCCCACGAAGTTGTTTTCTAACAAAGAATTGCGAGCTATAATAAAATAAATTCTATAAAAATGCAACCCTTTATTTAAACAAAATGCAAATTGCAATGCAAATGCAGTTAAGATCTAAATACTGGTTCAATAATGTCATTTCATGTGCAATTTGAGAACCCCACGACTCCTTCTCGTGGACAGATGCAGTTGACTTTGTCAGTCGGAATTCTTTTAATTGTTTTATTTATTAGACAAGATTTTGAAGATACAAACTCCTGCTCACAATCAGTATCGTGGGTGCCTATGTATTCCCTGCATCTCCAGACCTCCATAGCATTTGGCATTGCGTAAGTGTTACCTAAATCAATCTCCATTATCCTACCACACAACAATGGCAGGTACGGGATTGAATTTTTATACGAACCACACCTTCTCTTAACTACCCACTGCACTCACACATTAGTTAGTTATACAACAATCTCGATGGAATCTGCTTATGTAAGTAAAGTTCTCCCTACCTGCCAAAGCTTAAAAAGGAAGAAGTGTTGCCCTTACCCCAAACTCACCTTCACTTTCCCAAAGACTCCAAGGATCCTCTGCGTAACATTTCTTTCGGCTGCTCTTGCTCATCTCTCCTCAGTCGAATCTGCGTTCTCGCCCTGAAACAACTTCTCCAAAACCTTTCTTCCTCATCAAATTCATTTCACCTTCCCAAATTAACTACTCCACTATTTTCTTCTCAGGTGAGACTAATTCCCAACTTTACTTAAGCTAATTTAGCTCTTCTCTTCTACTACTTTTCTGGCTTCTCCCTGCAATCATTCATCTGTCTCAAGGGAACTTCAACGTTCTTCTGTAGAGACGCGATAAGCGATTGGACTGCTGAAGGTTTAGAATTGCAATTTAGATTTAGACCAGAGAAAGTGCAGAAAGCCATTTGGCTCGTTAAGGGGCATTTTGAGAAACTCATATAAGCCAATAATCTAGGACATCGCATTGTTTTATCTTTTTATCGTCTCAATATAATATCAAAATAACATCCGTTCTAAATTCCTGTTCATGTTCAAAAGTTTCCTTGTAGAATTCCACACCATTCAGCATTTTTTCATGCATTTCGGGTCGCTTGGTGCAGCTACACACGCAGATTAGCATAATTACAATATTTTGCACACTTCGCAAGCTCTGGATACCAGTTGACTCGGCAAAAAACTATTTGCAAGCGTGAGTTATTAGTTATTACACTTCATACATTATAGATATCTGTCCTTTTGACATTGATATTGATAACATTGATATAAGTCATTAACCATCAATATGAAGGGTACATAGATCTGGTAATATTGCTGTTTCAATGTTTTTCCTATTACGCAATTAATCATTCAAGGAATCAATTACGACTTACATCATTTCATGAATATTGATAGATCTCGATTTGCTAAAGAAGTGCTATAGCATACTGTGACTGGTTGGTCTTGGTATGCACTCATTTTTATCTCTTTGCTTCATCAGGCAAACATCAAGTTCAAATTGTTTCATTGATGCACTTCTTGCCTTGCATACCACGCAGCTCCACATCCTTCCAATATTTCCTCATCACATTTCTGACATCAACTCACCCACATAGTTGGACAATTGAAGGAATTCAGAGGCTGGAAGTAGTTCATAAATAGTCCCTTCACTGCCTATTAGCCTATTTAGTTGAAGTAATTAGAGAGGAGACAAACCACACGAAAAGTAAATTTGATTGAGACCTCTTCCTTAAACTGTTCTTTTATCTGTTCTCGTCGTCTTGAAACCCTCAACACTCACAACTTAACAATAAAGGACCTCGTAAACAACCCATTCGTCTCACAATCCATACATTGGTGTTGCTATATCTTTGCTCATAGGGACAGTTCATACGCCTAACTTATTGCTATAATGTCAACTGGTGGAGCTGCTGAAGTTGCTATCAAAAACGGCCACAGTAAGCCAAGTCCGATTACTGTAGATCCAATTGCTTTGAAGAAGCAAAGAGCTGCCGGAATCATGCGTGACATTGCTACCAATGGAAATGGACACAACGGAGCTGTCGAGGTCGAAACTACCAAGATCACTAAGGCTGTTGCTGGAACCGGTAAGAAACTTTTTATCACCTTCATCCATTACTTATCTTTACTCACTCAAGAATGCATATCGTATTGGTCAATTCACTCGTGATTCACGTCAAATCGATCTCCCTCAGTGAATTTTTTTATGAAAGCCAAGCCCCCGTATTGAAACTTGTTACAAGTCTGGAACTGGTCAAGTTTAACAGGTTCCATTTTCCCATTATCCACGTAATGCGTATTTATGCAAATTGAAAGGTATAAATTATACCATTACAGCAAACAGCTCTCTCTCTCTCCACAGATCTGTTTGCACGAAATGGTAGAATTGATTTCCGCACTTGCAAGTCATCGATATGTATGCTGTATATTTACTTGAAAGTCTTAAGTTAGATGGAAGTGGAAGCTTGGAACCTTTTCAAGGTTTATCGGTGATTGCATAACCATTCTTTATGTAACCAATCCCGAATTAGACTTACCTGTGACCCTGACTTCGTGACTGGAGATAAAACAAATAACATGTCCGTAGCACTACTGCCCTCAAGTTGAAAGAACAACCTAAAACTTGAATATCTTTTTATCTTAACAATTCCATCCCCAATTCCATTTTCGCATTATAACCTGTTCTGAGACCTGAGAGAAGAAAAGACGCAAACGAGTTTTTATTGATAACCTGATCTTATATAAGTACAATAAAAATGCGATTTTAGACTTATAATAACGACTGTGATGTTCTTGCGTAGACTTCCAGTCAATGGAATTGGACCACAAGCCTCCAACCCGAGAATCTTTAATTCCAAACATGACTGACGCTTACAAGGAACTTCTTGCCAGCGTGGGAGAGGACCCACAACGACAAGGCTTGTTGAAGACTCCCGAACGAGCTGCCAAGGCCATGCTTTTCTTTACCAAAGGATACGAACAGACTCTGGAAGGTAAGCAAGCAAGCAACAATGGACCAATGGAGAAAGCAAAGGCACAAATGCATCATCATCACCATTCCTCCCGTCTTCTAAAAGTTCTATCCCAAATCTTACATACTTTCTTGTCCTATTCGAATTTCAAATTTCATCCGTTGTTTTATTACAATATTGAAAAATCTCATGACGCAATCTCTCCCTTATCCACCATAGTATAACTCCATCATTACCAGATAATACGCTGCAGGCACTTCCCGGCCGGGTTCTTCATCTTCATACTCATGATCCAGTTTAGAGTTCTTGCTCAATATCCGACTTCATTCTGGATGAGTGGAAATCAATCTCCACCCACTCCACACGCGCTTCTCCTTCCTTCTACAAAATTGATAGTTCCATTCAGGATTTAATCCAGTCACGTAGATATAAACAGAAGATCTATATACCTACCTTCATACTTCATTCACAACACAACAGAGAATTAGTTAGGATGACTTTTAGTTCTAGTTTCTAGTACAGAGAAAATAATTAAATTATACTAGGAATGACGTAGAATAGTATTAGCTTTCTCAAGGCTACAAAGTTCAAGTAAAAAGTATCGTCAATCAGTATACTTTCTCTTTCTTCCGCTGTGGTTCCCAACCACAAGTTTTTTAAGATAGAAACTTCCCTCGGTACTTTTCTGCGCTCCCTATTTCCATCAGAATAAAGTAATGACTCCGAAGAAGAAAAGTTGAAAGAAGCAAAAACGAGAGAAGGAGAGCATTCGTTATTCGGTGGAATAAATGCATCAGCAATTTGGCAATGAAAGGATTCTGTAGAGTTACAAGTAGAGCAACAGTTTCCTCTCCACTCTCTCCTTTTGTTCATTCTTTACGGAATAATGTAGACAGATGCTGCGGTGGTGAAAGTATCTCGCACAGAACTTTCTGGTTTATTTCACTTCTAAAACTGAACATTTTGTTGGGTGCTCAACACTCAACACTCAACGCAGCCACCTCCGCCTCATAGTCGCATACTCGCATAACCAATGTCGTAAAAGGTCAGTAGAGCAATAAAATCGGCCAGGATCGCAACTTGAGAGGGCTGAAATTTCAGACCGTCACAAAAGATGGATTCTCCCATTAAATCTCATAAGCCTCACTTCGTAATCGAATCGATTCTGCGAAGGAAAAGGTCACATAGTGATGGATTCATCGATTTGATTCTCTTTAGCGATCTTTAGCGAGGAGTGAAGGGGTGGTGGCTAGGTGATTCTAGAATCTATAGATATATTGTAGGAGTCTGTGGAAAGGTAGAAGTAGTAAATAGTAGAATCAGGGAAAGATGAAATGGCTACATGTTGGAACTGTGCCGTAGACAATTCTCCCGTAGGAAATCCTGCAAAAAGATATACACACGAATATATATATAGTGAAGGCCATAAGAAATCTCTTCCAGAATGATACATCTCTTCGCTCTTCGCATCTCAAGGCCATTTCGGTCTTCCAGTTTCCAGCCCAGACAAAGATCTCGGCCGATTCTCCTGAATTCTCGTTCTGGCCTTAATACGACAAGAATCAGAACGTGGAATGCGATTAAATTAGAATTCTACGAACAGTCTGTCGTTACATAAAGAGAGTGAGTATGAGTGAGTGTGGATCTCACATTCTTATCCCATCGGTCATTATAACAAATGATGATGGTGCAAAAACGTGCAAAAGTTGAGGAAGAAAAAGCTGTGTCACAAAAGTCCACCGATCTAATGGATTTCTCATGTCACAATAAACTTACATAGACTGATGATAACCTTACAATCTAGTGACTCTAATCGTAGGCTCATTTCTCTCTCTCCAATATTATAAGTTGATACTACTAACCTCTTTCTCATTTCGTGTGTTATCAAGTGTCACTTTCATGGAACACGTCACAGCGTCCTTAAAACTGGAATATACTTACACATTGTCTTATAGTACTGTCATCAAACTACGGAACTGAGGGAGCCAGGAAAATCTATATTATGTTAGATATGTATACACTGCGTGTAAAAGACTTACGACAACTCAATTATTCATTCTGAACGGAAGGATATAAAGACGATGGACAGAATGAGTGGGTGGAGCGGAGAGAAGTGTTTCCACAGAACTTCCACTGTAAATATTAGCCCTTTTGGGGAAAAGCTGTAGAAGTAGCAGTACAAGTATACACACAATATGCTTTAAGTTCCTTTGATCCTGACAGAATACTTATGTTCGCCATTTCACGCCTACTTAATAAAATACTTTCGCAATCCCAAATGCGCAAGGGAAATTGATCTGATTCCCTACATAAAGAAAGCATTCCCGTGCTCATCAAATGACGAGAAAGGAATTGATGATGATGCTGCGCCTTTTACTACAAAATCCTGATTGCGTCCCAATTGAAATAGAATTTTGATCCGATTAATTCTAATTGTTCTTCTATTTTCTGCAGAGGTTTTGAACGACGCTGTTTTCGACGAGGACACAGATGAGATGGTTGTGGTGAAGGATATCGAAATGTTCTCCATGTGCGAACATCATTTGGTTCCCTTCTACGGAAAGGTATCGATTGGATACTTGCCTAACAAGAAGGTTCTCGGACTTAGCAAACTCGCCCGTATCGTTGAAGTCTACAGCAGAAGGCTTCAAGGTAACTTACACACACTCCATTTGCAGTAGAGTTAACCGGGAAGCAACAGTCTTCCGGATGTTTCTAACAACACACTCAATCTTTAATCAATCCCCTTCATTCTTTCAGTGCAAGAGAGATTGACGAAGCAAGTTGCCGAGGCTGTGTTGAAGGCCATCGAGCCACGTGGAGTTGCTGTTGTTTGCGAAGGAGTGTAAGTGTCCCTATAAAATTACTCCCAAGGACTTTCTGTATCAAATTACTTTAATCAAGCGTTGTTTCAATTGACACAGGCACATGTGCATGGTTATGCGAGGAGTTCAAAAGATCAACAGTAAAACCGTGACTAGCTGCATGTTGGGAGAGTTCCGAGAAAACTCCAAGACCCGAGAGGAATTCCTCTCCTTCTGCTCCAGCAATAAATAAAGTTCACATTAATCAACTCCACCAATTTTAAAGAACCAATTTACAGAAAATAAGCTACGCATTCCGAATTGCGACTACTCACACTCACACTGCACGGAAACGATCCGAGATACTTTTTTCAGTTCCGTTTTTCGATATTTTTCTTAAATGTCCAGCAATATAGATTACAGATTCAGATACTCGAGTATCAAACTCAAGATCAACTCAAAAATAATTTTAACCTTTGATTAAACAAGTACGTATGAAGTTATGAAGTTATGAAGTTATGAAGTTATGAAGTATGGTTAGTATATTAGGTCAAGTCTAAACTCTCAATCGCAAAGAGATTCCAATTCATTTGGATATCTTTGGAGGAAGGATGATACAGGGTATTTCATTTCGTAGATATTTTTGTTGAGACAATCATTTTGTGTTTAAAATTATATGCAAGAGGTTAAGGCATAAGGGAACAGAGATTATTACGGCAAGCTCTTTAGTGTAACGAAGGGACCAATACAATTCGCGTTTATAAAAATTAGTTCATTGTTGAACTCATCTCTCCGTCTCAATCTACGAAAAAACTACAATCTACAACTTTTGTTTGGCTTGAAGTGACTACTACTAACCTTACTACAAAAACAAATGAAGATGAGTGTGGCTGTTCAATTATGCAAGTAATTTTAAAATGTTATCTTCAAAACCGAAGTTTAACGCGGATGTATTTCTTGCCTATGAGCTTTGGATGTGGAAACATTTCAACTTTCAACATTTCAAAATCTACGGTTACTGTACACTGTACATTCTTCAAAATATAAATGTATACTGTTTACTTAGCACTTATATCTTCACATACATTTAATTAGATCAGTTCACGGGTTCAGTTTTTCTCACTGCCAAATACTCCAAAACTGTTTACAAATCGGCACATTCAAATTTTCATTGTTCAATTTTTTAAATCACTCGATTAATTGTATCTTCATGAATATAGTTTTAAAATTTGTCCACTAAATTTAACGTGTTCATTAGTTGTTTGGGAAAGCGAATTGACTTTTCAAGTATGAGAAGGATTGTCAAGTAATGATAAGATTGGATTATTGGATAGAGCGAGAAAGGAAATCATTCCACTGCCTTTTGTTTTCTACCAGCAACCTCAGGGTCATTGAGTAAATAAATGTTTAAGGGTTGGGGTTTTATCTGTTCTGCTAGATGGGAAGTGAGTGTGTACAAACAAATTCATTTTGGGCGAATAATTGAATTGTTACTTGTTACTTTGTAAATGTGAGAAATGAATGTGTCTTACTAATTACACTTAGCGTTTACTATGACGCAACTATTACAATAGTTTGGTAGAGCTTTATCGGGACCATTGTTGCAATTTTTGTGTAATTCGAAAATACTGTACAATTAAAGACTATTTTTCTTCCTGCACTTTGGCTATGTTGATTTTATTTTCATCTGTT
>JAQGAD010002878.1:0-11900 GCA_034696625.1 Isotomurus palustris
ACGGGAAAACATACAACAATCCATGCTTGTTAGAAAACGCTGGAGTGGGACTTAAACACCCTGGCCCGTGCTAATGAGCGGAATTCACGTTAATACACAAGGCACTTTAATGGAAACAATCGGGATTGACTGTTTTGTGGAAAACTCGCGCTATATGACATACAATTTTTAAGGTAATAAATTATTATGTTGTCTAAGCGTGTGAATCTGTCTCACTCACTTTTAGAATGGACAGAATAATATAAGTTAACAGAATAGTATATTTCCTTATTTAATGCTTATTTGGAAATATCCGAGATTTGTTTTTTTTCAATTGATTCCAAATTCAAGTGTAACCAGTTACTTATTAATAACAAACAGATACAACACACACCGGAACAATCTGTTTTCATTCCATCGGCGCTTGACTTGAATATCTTAACAGGTAATAGCTACAGCAAGTTAAAATAAAGATTAATTAGGTGCGTGATTTTTTGACATCATCAGTACAATACAATTTCAAACCTGGTGAATGTTAGCTTGCCCTTATTTTTCGCATCATATGAATATAAAACTATGCTGATCTGTATAAGGACTTAAGGACAGTTAGAATATTCACAGTAATGATTAATTTGATAGTTGCCTTATATTTGCTGTCATCCCAATAACAATTAATCAGGTTTTGAACAGCTACAGTCAGCTACAAAAGTGATCCGACTCTTTTCATCAATTTGTCGAACTCTGTAGACTACGTTTAGGTTAAGGTAATTGTTTACATTCGCAGCGAAGCAGAATGCAACTGATTAGTCAAATTCTTTAAAAGCAACTTCCTGAAATGAAATGTCTTCATGGAGTGAAAAGTTTCAAAATTCGATTGGGATACAAACTGTACAGAATGATTTATCATATCGTCTCCAGTTCTGTCTTTGATAGTTTCTTAATCTTCAGGACTTTTTAAATTATTAGATAAATTAGATTATTGCACATTAAACAGTTGCAGAACATGTGTCTTCCAGGTATTACCTTTCATCGCAAATAGTCACACATTAAAATCACCCAGTACTATGAGACTTCCTTCTGCTTAAGCTCATTACGAGAATGTTTAGTAGACTACAGTGGGAAACTCTTACAATTTATCTTTAATATAGTGTTGTTGAGTTGTTTTCGGACTAAGTCATGAACCTACAGGAGATTAGGATTTGGAGTGCATCATTACAAATGCAATTTAATCTTTAACTTCAATAAGAACACAAGTCCCAAAGACAGAGGTATGGATCATTCTTCATATGAGGATTTGTCTGTTGCTTTGTATACAATTAATTTCATTTGTAAAATCGTAAAATGAATATATGTAAAAATATTACTACGAATGCTGCTTTATCTAACTAAATCTGAAAAGTTAATTAGCGGTTGGATGTGATGAATTAAAAGATTTCTATTCAGCTCAATAAGTCCATTTGATTTATTTTAAGAATACACAGTAAGCAAAATACATAAAGTTAATAAAATAACTCAGCCATGCAAAAATATGTTTCTTCTGCACTACTTTACACTTATGTCGGTGAGAACATACAAATGCATCAAATCGTAAGTGAGAATGCGATAACCTTACTACAGAAATTCTAAAAAAGGAGAAGCTGTTGATACAACCAATAGCCTTTTTGAAATTATTTGAGATTGAATCTCATCTGTCCACGTTTGTTTTTGTTCTAAATGCGCTTATGTAAGATTTTAAACGAATTAAGGAGATGATCCAGGTGAAATAATTCTCCTATGTACAACTTCTTACATACTATTACACAAAAGTTGTTTTACTATGCTCTGCTCTACATGAATGAATTCAGAGAAATGAATCAAACATTTTATTTCGTGTTAAGCAAGAAGAAAATGCAACTTCCGGGGATTTTGGTCTTCCAGTTGCTTTCCAAATGAAACCGAGGCCAAAGCGAATTCATATTTAGACACAAGTTTTATCAAGTTAGACTTCCTCTCTTGCTTAAACAAACCAAACTACTCATTAAAAAGTATCGAGAGAAGCTCAGTTGAATTTTTTACTCTCTACGGAATACTTAAATACGGATGTTTGATTGCACGAACTTAATATATATATACTTTTCCCGAAGCTTCATATTAACTTTGGTTAGTGGAAATCTGCCTGTTACTTCACATCCTCGGTTGTTTTGCACTTCAGTTTGTTTTAACTAATGCAGCAAGATGAACATCACTCTTGTGACTTCCGTTATATTTGCATTGCTAGTGGCCCAGGCTTCAACAATAAAAATTGTAAGCTCACTGGTGAGAAAGTTGAATCCGTTTAATCATTATTGACTTTTCAGGATGGCGCTGTGGACTCCGAAGAAAGACCGACAGAGTTTTATGGAGATGAGAAAGAGGGACCCAAGAAAATCTCTATGTCAGAAGTAATGGAAGAACGGAGTAGTTGTAATTAAATGAATTACTTAGTGTTTTACAATGAGATTTGTTAACTATATTTCAGATGCCTGGTTCATTAAAGCATTTGTTGAATCAAATGAATCAAAAATTTGCGATAAGTGATTCTAAGCTGGAGTTGATGGAAAAGTCAATTGCGAATTTGACTGAGATCTTGAAGGATAAGGTGGCTCCAGTCGTCTGTGTCCAGCCATCTCCATTGCAAGCAAGTGGTTTCCTCTTGTCGTGCTTACTTTGCTTAAGTGCATAGTTCAACATTCGTTTACTTCCTCACTTCCGTCTCCAGCTTGCGATATTAGTTGCTTTCGCCCAAACAAATTTTATGATATTTCAAGCAGAATTTGTAAGGATTAAAGGAAGACCGACTTTATTTGCTGGCAGAATCCATCTGTGTGACAGGTCATCATTGGTAAAAATTCAAGTAGCAAATCCTTATCTGTTTAATTCTTTCAGCTCAGATTCTTATATTGCAATTTATCTAAGCGCCTAATAATATTTTACGAATGATCACTATTAGTGCCAAATACATTAATTGACGGGAATAACCCACTAACTGTTCGTTTATGGGCTTTCAAGGCATTGTAGATTGTTGCTGAACTTTAATAGAGATTGTATTGTATTTCCCAGCTTGGATTTCCCATAGGTGTTCCTCTCAAAGAAATAAACGGGGACGTTCGTACAATTTTAATCGCTAAAGATACAAATGCCACATCCGCAAACAGAATCTATCGAAAGTATTGGTTGCTGCATGAGGAATCCGTCATCACGTCCTTTAGGTTTACTATCCTTAACAGTAACTTAGGTCCGAATGACCAACTCACACTCACAGGAATTTCCACGTTTGGAGGCACCAACGAAGAAACTCCCTTTGTAGAATCAACCACTGAAGGTTGGAACAGGAAGTGGGGACCTTTAACCACCAGACGTCCAACGTCTCCAGAAGCCCAAATTTCTGAATTTCGTATTAAGTGCGTACTTCTTGTCAACATTAATACGAGGCCAGTGTAACCTATGACATTTCTCTGTTGCATAGTTCTCAGACTCCAAACTCAACGGAGTTTACGATTAAAGGTTTCCTTGCAGTTGTGACCTTAAAACTCTTCTCCGAAAATACGGGGAAATTTTATCCTGGATTTGTTCTACTTGGATATAAGACAGAAGACAGCGGAATTGAGACACACATATCGCACCGCAGTCAGATAATCTCCAAAGATGGCTTTCATGAAGTGTCATTACCAGAAGGGAATAAAGAATACTACGACACCTACACATCAATAGCCATTTTGATTGCTCCCCAAAGTGGAGCAGAGTTTAAGATGACGTTGAAATACCTGGACGTTGAACATCATGACTGTGATGACTGTGCTTGCGACTACTTGAAGGTGTTCTCACTTGATGGCAATTACACACACTCTTCTTCACCTGTGAAGATGAGACCTGATCCTACCAAAAGGTATAAGACTATAATCAAAAACTTGGTTATTTATTTTGCTATAATGAAATACGATAATGATAATAGCAAATACATTCTTTAGGTACTGTGGCAATTTGGGAGTCACTTCAAAGATTTTGGGTTTCTCATCGGCAGCTTTGCTCTTTTTTCGATCTGACGACAGCTACACAGGGAAAGGATTCAAAGTGGAAATTCAGCCTCAAGTGTAGAAAGACGTGAACCTTTAGGTAGCCTCATTAACTTTATCTTAAAACTACACAAAACATCCTAAGGAATTCTTATGCTTAGTGATTGTGAGTTACATTTTGTTTGGAATAGTAGAATTTAACATACCTTGACGTGGAAAGATTTTGTTTTAGTGGATTCAGTAGATTCTTTAAGTGTGAAAGAAATCCCTTTAGTTTGGGCTGGAGAAGTAGTGGTTGCTTTCTTTTATAGCCTTTCCTTTTTAATGTATTCAGAGTTCACAATGAATGATTTGCCGGCGCTTTATGGCTTTTGAAAGGTTGATATTCAAATATCATGAAGAATCTATCCATTATAGTTAAACAAGTGTAAAGAAATTCTACATTTTTAACATCGTATATTGTTGAATATAACTGACGGTTGGGCCAAAAATGCCAGTTCAGTTTTGATATTTTCTTTCCCCATTGATTAATATTTAATTGTTTAATAAACATAATTTCTCCCTAACGATTAAATAAGTTTCTGGACTCTGCTCTGTTTTAATATTGTTTCATCTTAATGCCTTGTACGACTTGTGTAGGAGCACATGGTTTTGAAATGTAATTCTTATTGTAATATAAAGGGCAAAAAACTAAATTTGAGAATGTTTTAAGGCAGTTGGTAAAATTTTCATTCGCCAAAAACTTTCTGTGAAATTTGTCATCGATTGACTGTAACAGTCAATCGATATCGACCTCCCTTCCTTTATCCCTTCCTTTCTCTACTATTTTGTCAACAAATTATAAATCGCATACCTGGTCACAACGCGATTTGGAAGAACTTACAGCCTGATGATAAGTTCTGTATGCATGGACAGAGCTGATGATCGGACTATTTCAATTTGGATTAACATTCATTTTGTTATTGATTATTCAATGTGGAGCAGCAAAGTCTTACAATGGAACCTTATCAGAGACTTACGCTACTTTTGTCGAATATAATTCTTTTCATATGAAATTTTTTGGAATTTTTTCCCCCATATTTAGTTCTACCATTCTGCACTATTTTCACAAAATGTTTTCGCAGAATATGCGACAATCGCTTGTTATATTTAACAAAAAGAATTATGCCCAAAATAATCAATCATAATTGTTTTGGAAAATCAACTATAAAATTTATAAAAGTCAATATGGGGAAAGAGTTCAAAAAATAACTTTTTAAGTTGAGTCCTTATGCATACGAAAAAAAATATTTAAGCCAAAAGTAGCGTAAGCCTCCAACAAGGTTCCATTGTAGGGTATGCAGTTCGTTGTAATGTTGTGGGTAACTAGGTCGGTTTAAATGATGGACCAGTGTTTCAGTACTGGGCAATAAATGGTATGCTGGTTAATCAATTTAGCCTCATTTCGCTTGTTTCCAATTTCTATATTGAGCCCTGAGAATCACTAGCTTTAGTAATATTCATTCATTGTTGTTTTCAGGTGAATTCATGTTTCATTTACTGGTTAATTTCTGTAAGCCAATTAACACAAATCACTAACAATCAAGTTGGTTTTTAGGTTTCTTCTTACTAAGCACATAGCTTAAACTTGTTTAGATTTCCTCTCCAGCCAAATGTCTGCTTTAAGTATTTTATTGATTATTCAGTAGCACAAAATGAATAGAGACAGGAAGAGTTTTCTTTAGAATGGTAGTGACACTGGCACTGATGCTTCTAAATTCTTCAACAGGAATGTTAATGAACGAGCAACAGAACTATATATAAAGACTAGAAGAAGAACTGTGTGCAGAAAGTGGAAATGCACAGGAGTGACTACAGCATCACACCTGGGGGGATGAAAAAGTGGTACTAGTTTGTTCCACAAGTTCGCTAAGGACCGCGGAGATGGCATGCAGATGTCCTTTTCCTGCCGCAATGTTAATTTTCCCATAAGGGGCCAAAAGAAACCTCCGACTCTATGACTTTTCCCGCCTGCAGACATAGAGTTTGAAGTTTCTTCCCGTGAGTGAGGCCGGGGCGCTTTAATCTTGAGACATCTAAAAGTATCTTATGAAACACCTTTAAACAAAAACCCCGTCTTAGGTGATTAAAAATCCGGTCCTACGAAAAGCATGAAATAATCCCACTATCTAGTTCTTTTAGCTTTAACCAATTTCTGCCGAAAACTTTTGCAGGCTCGAACACCGCTTATTTTGAATATAAAGTTTACACAGGGTGTAACAGTACAACGTGGTTTTACGCTTAGTGCCAATATCATATATTATTGTTATCGGAATGGGGGCTATCTGCCCCAAGGAAATACAGTATGCAGCAAGACCTATTATATTTTTTAATTTTTATTTTCCTTTAACTGCATATAATATCTCGATTAGGAATTAGTTTAACTTTCAAATGTCAATGTTCAACAATGAAATTCAGTTGCTCATCAAAATTTCCTATCAGTTATAAATAATTAAAATTCGCGAGACTGGTTTAAAATTTCCCTGTTAAAAATACGCGCAGCAGATGATAGAGAAAAAGTCCTAGGCAGAATTTCGGGTTTGACTCCTTATGAAAAATATTCAAATTATTTAGCACTAGCATTTATAATCATCATTATTTGAAACACAACTTAAAATTTGAATTTTGGATCGGGAGATGATTGATTGAAGTTTGAAACCTTTCCATGAGATAAAATCAAAATAATCGATGGATTCAGAAATTGAGCGAAAACATTTAAACTGGTGTCAAGTAAAATTTGTAATGCGATCACTTTATATAAGGTGTCGTGTGATCAGGACTGCATTATTAGAAATAAATGCCTGGGATAAAAAGTCCACCTTGAACTCTACCTTGGATAGTTACGAAAGACGTACGAACATCAACGTCTGAAACAAGAACGTCTTGGTCTAGAACGTATGGTGGACATCCACGTCAAAAACATCTTCAGTTGAACGTCTCGAAATGTCCCAAACAGTCGTTTGGTGCATGTGCGTTGTTTCCTGTGGTTTTTTATGCTTTATATATTCGAAGCCTACTTTGTAGACGACAGTATTGTATGTACGTATTTATGTTAATCAATAGCAAGATTTAATGATAACTGGGAAAGTGAAATAAACGAAATTGGAAAAGCTTCAGCCCTGAACAAAGACTATGTGAAGTGAATGATCTCATTCACTAATAGTGTTGTTTAAAACTAGATCGAAATTAACTCGTATTGTCACAAGTGACTTTAAGATTACGATGAGATCACAAAATTATAATTGACTCGACTGGGTATCGAAGCCCAGACCTCTCACTGCCGGGGAGATATTTCTACCATTAAACTACCGAGCTACTGATGTGATCTCATCTTAATCATCCCAATATCTTCTGAGGGCAACTCATGTGAAAGTTTTTTCAACGTATGTGCAAATATTTAAAAATGTATTCTTTTGAATATGCCAGACAGAAGCTTGTTATAAAATCAAATTGAAATTATAGGTGAGAAAAGAATATTAATAACTAGTCCTTAGTTTGCTCCAATTAACGCTTAATTTCATTCTTAATAACAAACATGTTTTCTTATAAATAGCGAATTTCTAATAAATAATAACAATTATTAAGATTGAAAGTTTTTAACCTTGTTACGGTTCAGTGAGTGTGAGAGAGAGCGGAGAATGCAAAAATCAGGCAGGGAGTGGGAATCGAACCCCCGTCCTCTGATTTCCGTCAGATGCTCATCCACCTGAGCTATCCCGGCCTGCTATTGCATTTCTCTTCCCTCTTACTCACTCCGTTTGCTCTGGATCTTTATCCCATACATTCTACTTCTAACTCATATAATCTACTAACCGGGATATCTATGGGCTATCCATCCTGCCCGTGCCACACTCCCCCAACTAAGCTAAGATCAAATAAAGCCAAGACCTTGTTCTTCCAGTTTGTGTATCAAAATTTTAGATTTTTTTCTGTATTCTGAGATATTAGCACATTTGTGCGAAAAGTCGCGGTTTTTTGATACTTTGCTGCAACGCTCAGCTCAAAATCAAAATTTAAAAAATCTGATACACAAACAGAGAGACACAGTGGTCAGCATTAATACAAGCTATCAACGAAGTCTCTAAGTTGAATTCCTTTAGACTTGATAAACCGTGAAAGTAGTGTATAATTCCCATTTGATTATTGCGTTGATGGGACTTTGCATATCATTATGTTAAAGTCCACAAAATTAACATAGCCTGATATAGACAAGGTATCATTGGCGAAGATGTAAGAAAGTAAAAACGTATTGAAAACCGACGTAAATATTCTTTTGGTTTCTTGAATTGCTTGCATGAAAATAATTTAAAAAAAATATTTCTGGATTCAATGTAAAACATTTAGCAGTTTTTGAACTTTTAGGAGTTGACACACCCGTAGCCATGGGGAATGCATAACTATTTATACTACCATGTGTAGCACTACGTTCTCTTTGATGGACTCTCAAGCAACGCATGCTGGTTGCTCTTCCCAACCCGCACATGAAAGGGTTAAGTACGTATGATGAGAAGCAGTTTTTAGACTCCAAACACAATTTAATTTAGGACTGAAGATTGTGTCACAGTTGTGACGTTAATACTTTGCTAAAGCTATTGGAATATTCCCTGGAATATTCGCCCAGGCTTTTTATACTTGGAAACGGGACCAGCAACACAGGATTACACACACGCCATTCGTAGTATCGCTAAATCAGTGGAATAAGAAATAATTTGCTGCCAAGAGCGATTGGTCGTTTAAGATTATTTTTATTTATGGGTTTGAGCGGGAACTTTCTAAGCCGACTATTAGATTTTGCTCAGATGTGTTTTTTGGGAGTCTTAATTAATAGTGAATTATTTGGTTTACGTCAGAAGATTGTATTGAAATTGAAAAGTAAGAGTAGGAAACAAATAAAACAGGATACATTAGCTAGAGTAAATCGGATACAGAGAAACGAAGGGTGTAGAGACAAAGCGAGACAGAACAAGAGTTTGTTGAGGAGTTTCAAATTGTCTGGCCTATTGAGACTGCTTGACTTGAGTTTTTAAATTTTTAGTTTCCCCTTTCCAGAAATCTCATTCCTTAGAAGCGAGATTAATTACATACAATTTGGAAGCGTTTTCATTTTAAGTGATCATAAAATATTATTCAAGTACAAGAATGATTGTAAATACAACATAATAAAAATAAATGAACCATTGTGTAGGGCTGTATACAACGGTAAGCCTGACAAATATGAATAAAACTGTCAATCAATCAAATGTGGCAGTTTTTATAAGACGTGCACGCAATTGAGGGATTTTGTACATAATTAGTAAGCGTGTTCGTTTACTTTAAAGGATAACTCTTAAACTGCTTGAATATTTAGATTTTAAGATGAGAAATTACAATTGATTTATATACTAAGGTATTTGCACAACAATCAATAGTTGACACCTCAGCCTGACTTGAAACTAAACTTGCATGGACAGTACAACACATAAAGTTTTTCAGGAGGAAAGTATGTGTTTTTTAAGCCATGGCATGAATTGATAGGGTAGTACAGTTGGAGTTGGATGCTCGTATGTAAACAGGTCTCTATACGTAGTAAGTTCCATTAAAAATGCAATTACATATGAGACTCGAAGCTAGTGTTATTGTGTTTGTTAATCATGAATATTAAAACAAATGTGCGTCATTCCTTGAGTCCCCTATTATATTGCAATGATTAGTAGTCACTGATCTATTTAGTCTTCTCAATGGAGTTGTGAAGTGCACAAGTTCAAAGCAACTCATTTCTCTTAGCATTGGATAGAAATTGCAGTGGTCTAGTAAATTTTTTCAGCATTCAAAATTTGCAATCATGAATAGACGACGAGAAGTTGTTAAGATTGGAGGGAGCAGGCGAAAGAAGATGGCAAAGAAAACTAAAGAAAACTGGCTCAATCATAAGGTAATCGGTGCTATACGCAAAATGAAGCTGGTTGGTCTTGAACAAGCGTTGAAACCTTGACTTGTTTTGATTGAAAGGTAAGATCGTCCAAAGTATTTATTTTAGCTTTGAAATAATTCATTTTTATGTTGATTCATATTTATTTACTTAATTCTGATTGGAATTGAAGTGAACACAAAGAATAGCATGCCTTATGCTCTAGTTGTCAGATAGTCGAATTAATTTTTGCTCAAGTAACCATTGTGTGGTGTGAAACTTGCAATCGGCAATTTATTAATTTTTAACTTAAAAAAACCTCCTAAGAGCAGGTAAAAATTATTTAAGTAAATGTAAGGTAATTAAAAGCAAATCAAAGTATGAAGATGTATTTATCACAAAAATAAGGATAGGGCGGAAGCCTTAAACCCGTTGAGGTCAGAAATCCTAAAAGAAAGCTTGGTATTGAAATAAGATTCATAGTTTTATACATACTGAGGTGGTTTGATACCGAAGCAATTCTTGTGTTTAAATATTCACGATCAATGGAAACAATTCATTCTGCACTGAATTTGGTAAATATTCACGATCGATAATCATCTAGTTCGCACACTTCTGGCAGAATAATTTTCCATACGTGTTTGTAGCTTGTGGATTCAATCCCTGTGTCGATATCTACAGTTCATGTTTAATTAACAGAGTGGACCAAGTAATTAAATTGCAAACTCAATTTTTAATTAAAGTGTCAATTAAATAATTTCAATTGGAATTTGGATGTTAGGTTAAATCTAAACTAATTTGTAATTGACATATCATTTAAAAGATTTCCCTGAATTGATAATTTCATAATTTAATTGTACTTCATTTTGTTAAGTAGGTAAATTACTTTGGAAATTACTGATTACTTACACAAATCTTTGCTGTACCGCAACCTGGGAAAACGAGCTTCTGCTTTAACGCAATTGGTCTTACTCTTAGCAACCAGCTAAATAGGGGTCCCTATTTAGCTGGTTGCTAAGAGTAAGATCACTACATTCAGGGTCTATCTAGTCTGTGAACAATCAACACGGATACTTCATAGATATCTTGAATTGAAGCTTAGACTTTTTCTCAAAATGTGGGGAGAAGATTGTTAGAAAAGTTTCCTACGACCTGAGTAAAACAATAAACAAACTGTGATTTTGTGGGGTATCTAGTCTGTGGAGAGTCAACGTAGCGAATTAATTGATGTTTTAAATTAAAGCTAAAACCTTCGTCTACAATCGTGGGAGGAGGAACATTTTCGATTTCCTTCCTTGTTCTTGAGTTACACAGCAAGTTAGCCAAAATAACACATTTTTTCCCGTAAATGAATAAGCCACTCAAGCTGTTCAGCAGTACTTGTAAATAGATATTCACCAACTAATACAATTTAACGCAGGATTACACGAGTAAGCGGACAAAATTTCAGGGAAGACCGTGTAAAAAAACTCATAACTTACGAGTCATAAGTCTACGGATCTAACACAATAAGCTGCTTATATGAAAAATGTAAGCAATGCGTAACTGAATCTGTCAGACTTCTGTAGATTTTTAATTTAATATCTTTAGAGCGTCTGTCTTTTTTGAATATTTAAAATCCAATTGACCTACACCTTTCCGTTCAGTATCTTCAAAGAACAATATGTAGACGGATTTTGTTTGACTAGCAATCAGAGATAGGTTTCATACAGTTTCTCATGCAGCAAAATATGCGTGAAAATTGGAGGAACCGAAAGCAAAACGAGCTTTATTGTTTACTTTGTAAGGTCGGGTACGGTGTGAAGGGCTTAGGTCCTCAGCAGGTTACCACTTTCCACAACCGCAGGCCTTATCCCGCTCCTTCACTTCAGTTCGGGGATGCGTATGCTTGTGAGGATTATGCTATTAATGCATGAGAATCGAATTACACTGCCACTAATAAACCCGAAGTCAACTACAGGAAT
>JAQGAD010002879.1:0-11896 GCA_034696625.1 Isotomurus palustris
TCATGAAAACTTATGAATGCTTTAAAAAATAAATTGACAATAGTTCTTTCACATCCCGTGAGTTTTAGTTTTAAGTTGTAGTTTGTAGGTTGACAGCTGGAAATAATCTACAGACCTTCCTTGAACTTAAATGGAAACAATAATAATTGTAACAAAATTATGATTATGAATCTGTAAATTGTATACATCAGCGTTGGCTTAAACAAAAGTCTATATTGCAATGGCAAATTCATCGATGAATAATTACTATCGTAAGGAGCAATATTACAATATTACAATTGTTACAAACTACATCCGAATCGCGAATCCGAGGATTTCGACAATTCTGACCTCCACCCACAGTAACTGTTTTTCGCTTGTGCTTAACTTTATTAGCCTCTCGCTTGACTAACATTAACGAGATGACTGGACTCATTATTGGAACCAGCTTCACGCACATACCGGACATACCTTCCATTCCATTACATTGTTTCCTGGAAATATATGTGTATTTTAAATAAACAAGAATCCCCAAACTTATTTAATTCTGTACGACGAAGAGGTTAAAAATACTCAGTCTCTTTAACCAAAATGGACACAACTAAACTAACTCCTATAACTATTATAAGATTATAAGAAAAGGTTGGCGGATTGGATTGAAGCCTTTCTGAAGTTAGGTTTGTATTTGTGTGAAGAGTTCCTCTGACTGCTCGACTTAATTTGGACTTGAACTTTGGGCATCAACTCGATTGGAGGGGGTGGAGGGGAGTGGATGCCGTGGTGATGGCTGGGAACAACCATGTCCGCCAGTTTCTTCTTCACTCCTCCAGAAATGCCGTGGCCGTGGTTGGAATGGAGATGGTGACTACTTCCTCCTCCGTTGGAACTCCCGAAGACAAGTCCAGCGTAGAGACCATCGTCTAGCGCGATGTTAGTGAGGGACTTTGGTCTGAACATCATTCCTCTCGACTTCTTGTTGTTCCCTCCGGAGGATTTGAGGAAGTTTAGGTTGAGAAGATTCGAATGGGAAGAGCCCAGAAGGTTGTCTTTACTGTTGCTGTGTCCTTTATTGTTGCTCATATTGTTGTTGCTGTTGCTGTTGTTGTTGTTGCTGTGAGGGAGAAGTCTTTGATACCCGCTGCTTCCAGTACTTCCATTGTTGTACAAATGGGAGGACGAAGACTGGAGATGTTGTTGTGGATGTTGGAAGTACTTTTGCCGTGCAGATCCACTTGCTGCACTTCCATTGCTGCTCGTATATTCTGCGAGGCTACTTCGGTTCAAGTCGTTCATTGACTTGTACCTACAGTCGAAAATGGGAGAGCGACGGAATATTATGCGATTTGTGGGACTTCCACTGAGTCCGTGTCCGATGGGGTCTGTGGCAGGACCTCCCACTCCTCCTCCACAAGATTCCTTAATGTTGTTGCTGTGTTTTATGTACAGGTGAGTCTTTGGAGCTCGAGAGAAAAGTCGACCCTTTCCATTGCTGTCTCCACTAGATCCTGAGGATTTCGACTGAGAAGATCCACTCGTATTTGTGGGAGTTCCACTTGTCGAAATGGAACCTCCAGTAGAATCCAACTTGTGGAGACGTCCGTGGTTTCCATTGTTGGAATTGGAAGATCCTGTGATCAGTGTGATGCTGCTGGGTTCCCCATTATTTCCACTGGAATTCTTGTGGTTGTGATTGTTGACAATGTCGTTGTGGTCACTTCTGATTTGAATTTGAATCTGAGTTCCCTTCTCGCTGTGATGGTGGTGGACGAATTCCTCGACGTAAGTGTCAGCGTCGATGAGAGTTTTGGAAGTCATTTTCTTCTCAACTTGCCCCATCTTTTGGTGAGGATTGTTGCTGCTGCTGTCTTTGTTTCCTCCGTAGTTGTTTGTGACGGAGACACTGACCCCATTCGAGACTTTCTGCTGGAGAATGTGAAACTTGTTCTGCAGTGAAGGAATCGTTTCTATCGGAGGAGGAGGTGGTCTGTCGTCGTCGACGTCGACGTCGAAAAGTCTCTCCACGGATTTACTTGGCCTGAGAGGTACGTTTTTATTTGGAGCAGAGTGGCGCACAGCAAGGTGCTTTGGCACTGGAGGAGGAGGAAGGTTGGAGTAGTTGTTGTTGTTGTTGGAGGAGGAGGAGATGACTTTGTTGACGGAGGCGTCTTTGTTCGATTTGTGGAGGAGATTGGGAATGACATCGGGATTTCTGGAGGAAGGAGCAGGTGCTCCTCCCGAAGAAGTTTTTATAGTGACGACTGTCGTAGGTTTGTTGACGACCTTTTCCTTGGGCGCTTTTGACTCCCTTCGACTTGGTTTTACTGGTTCTGCTTCACTGGGAAGTGCTCCTGGGGAAGGAGAGTTGTTAGCGTTGGCGTTGACGTTGGCGATGAACTTGGGAGGTGGTGGTTTGATTCCCCGTACGTAGTCGTAGATCTGATCGATATCCTCGTAATCTTGGACATCTGGAATGTCATTGTAGTTGGGGTGGGAGGGGTCGTCTTTGGAGGAGGGGTCGTCGGTGTTGAGAATGAGGTCTGCTCCTTGAGGGTCGGCCAGGGACGGACTGAGGAAGATTGGAGGTGCGTAGGACTTCCATTGTCTCCCGTCAAACCTCAGCTCCTTCTTCAGGTTGATGTCGTAAATCTGCAACAATCAAACAACAATGGGTTACGTGATTGAATAATGGGGTACATAATTCATACGAGGGACTTCATAGTGAGTGTGATGATTGGATATGGATCACTTGATTAATTGGGATTATTAGATCATTAGATGTGGTGAGGAATTACATTCTGGTGTGTTGGTGGGTTGTTTAAGAAAGAAATAGAAATTGGTGATTAGTGATTAAGATGATGAGACTATTGTGAGTGGGCTTTGTTGTTTGGGTTGGCTGTTTAAGTGGCCATCATGTCTGCAGTGTGTGTTGCTTGTTGCTTTATATTTTTATATTGTGGCATTTCATTAAGGCTCAAGTGTGAGGGGATAATGGAGGAAAGAGAGATTGGAGGAAAGGATGACAAGAAGATCAGAAGCGATCGATGTTTCGTATGAATCCTGTGATTGTGGATTGTGTGATGTTTGTGATGATAGTGAGTCAATTTCTCTGTGGGGAGTGTTTATTTTTTTGTCAAGTATGAGAAGATGGATTAAAGACCATCTGGTTGTGCCCTACTTAAAGTTAAAGGAGCTTTAAATTTAAAGGTAATCGGGAGTTGAGCAAGGAAGGTAGGCAGTAGGCAGAATATGCGAAAATGGTTTTGAAGAGTTTCCCTTGCAGATTGCAGACATGCATAAATATGCGGAGATATGCAACATGAGGACACTTGGGATTTGAAAGAGACGTCGTCGTTTGCATGTAAGTAAGTAGGTGACAAATGAAATTTCGCATCCCACATGATCTTTGAGGATTTCTTGGATTTTTTACAAGTCAGGCAATCACTCAATCTAAATCTGTGAGGAAGGCAAAGAGGCAAGGCTACTTAATAAAGAGATGGGGATTTATTTATTGTGTGAGTGAACAAGGAGAGAGAGAGAGAGGTGGATTGTGATCCAATATCCAATTGTAATTTGGAGTAATCTATGAGTAAGGATTTGGCCCATTGTTATCTCCTGCCTGTGGTTGGTTGGTTGTTGGTGGCTGCGTGAAGAAATCGAAGTGAGATTTATTATTGAATTGTTCTTAAAAGGATATGACGATGGATTGAGATGTATTGATGTATAGACGACGAGTACAGTATGGCTCAAAGGATGGATGGATGGATGGATGGGTGAAGGAGTGAGGCTGGGGCGAGACTTGTACTTTTCACGACAGATTTATCAATCAATGACACGGATACTTCAATTCCCACTTGAGAAAGTTGTGCAGATTGGGACTGTACACATAATAATATTTTGTATCCAATGTTATTATTATTACCGACAAGGAGAGCCAAATGTGTAAATCATGAAGAGATTTATTTGCAACTTCACTTTATGAGATGAGAGATGATGATCAGAAATCGACAGATGACAAAAAGTGAGGTTACAAAAGGGTTTAGAGACTTTCTAGAAGACGCAATGTAAGACGCACTTTAAATGTTGGCTTCTGTGTTACTCTATATCGTGTGTTTCCCACACACACCTTACAAAACCTGTGAGACTGCTAACAATCTAAGAAGTAACAAGAGAAGCAATTTGGAACAATTAAGCTTCTTGCGCTGGGAGACAATTGACGGGAGAAAAAAAGAAGGAAGAAATGAGAGTGAAACTGGAAGAGACAAAAGGATTGGTAGCAAAGTAGTTCATCATTTTAGTTTTTAGCTCGCACTTCACACAGGACACAAAAAGATGTTCCGAATGTAACTGTTGTTGTAGTTCATCTTTAGTTGCTGCACATTCATTGACAGCAACGCAGTCTTATTTTGTAAAACAATGGGATTCTCGTTAAATGGGACTTTTGAATATCCATTTCATTTTAAATGCACTCTCGCTTCTTTACTGTCTTTACTTTTGAAAAAGTGTAAATGCAAAGAGGAACAAAAAGGGAAAGAAAAACGGTTGAATTTCATTTGGTTTTTTATTATGGAGGAATATAAAGAGATTAAATGGATTTCGATGCATTGGTGCTATGTCGTACGAAGTGTATGCAGATTGCAGGGCATTAAGTCATTTGGATCTTTTATTATTAGTGGCTGCAATAAAAGCGTAGAGTTTTTATACCTTTAAATTGTCTGTCTCTCTGCACTTATACATGAATTGTGAATTGTAAATTTTAATTGTAATTGAATTAACTCGTCATAAATGAGAGTATTCATGAGAGTTGTGTGTGTGTAGTGAAGAAACGGATGAAATGAATATGCATTCACTTGTTTTCTCCAAGTTTGTGAGTGTAGGAAATGAAATAATTGTAAAACAAGAGGGAGTGATAATTCAACATCTCTTCATGACCTGGCAATTTGCAATAAACCTAATTTCTCTTTTAGTCGGTGGTAGCGAAGAGTGGAGTCATAAGAGAAGCAGAGCTGCTACTTTGCATCTTTCGAATGAAGTGAATGTGTCCATCTGCTTTTATGTGGTGGAGAGCAAACGGTATTAAAAGGAGTAACAATAAAAGTGACATTATTCTGCTTCTTGAATTTCTTATGTAACATTGCGCAGTGAACAGTAGTTAGAAGTTAGAGACACAGTCAACAGTTATGAGATTCTTATTCTTCGATGGAGGAAGCGAAAGTGACGAGAGTGACTCTCAATGTGATAATTTCAACTCATCTTCCTCACCCTCAAGACTTCTTCTTCATCTTCTTGCACACACAGATCTAATTCTGTCGTTGCATAATTTACGGCCCATTGTTTGTCATGTGAATTGGATATGCACCTCTATCTCTATAATACCTGCGAATGCTGTAAGCACGGTTGCGGTTGTGTAATTCTGTGAGACTTTTATCGACGAACATGAGGCTGATGATTTTGACTTTTAATAAATTTCATAAGTTGTGATGATCGAAATTGAGGAAATTACGAGTTGAGCAATAAGGTGGAGATCGAAGATGGGTTTGTGTGATGACTATGCCACTTAAATGTAGCAGTGCAAAATTATTAACTGATAAATCACTAGATGCACAAGTCAGTTGACCCAACTGAAATTGTAGAAACACATTCCAATCCTATGATAACGTGGGAAGATGTGTTAGGGCTCCAGTTAGTAGAAATAAAGATGAGATGAACTTATAGTTGAAGTGAGTTAATGAAATCGGAGACCAATCGTATCTATTGAATTGGGATAATGATTGATGTAGTCTGCAATTACCCGAGAGTAGTTCTTGTTTCTTTTGAGCTTTTTGAGAAGGAACGACGAAAGGGTTGGTAGTTGGTGTAAGTATTAGTTGGGAGTTTAAATGTTGAATAGGGTCCAGTCAAAAGGGGAAAAAACTGAAGGATTATTTAGTATTCGGACGAGATTTGATAATTGTCTTGCCATTATTATCTAAATACACTGGAGGAGAGTAGGCTGTGTAGTTTATATAGTTGTAGTTGTAGTTGTGTGTTCGGAAGGAATAAGGAGGGTAGTGGGAATAGTGAAGAAGAAGCAAAAAGAATTAATGAGGACAAGGTCTAGTTTCAAACAAGATTTACAGGTCTTTTATCCCGAGTTCTGATTGAAAATCCCTGGGAACTGATAACTTAAACTACACAGCCACATTCACTCTGATCAGAAGATGAGTTCCTGGACAAAAACCCTTCCAATTTACAGATCCAGTTTCTCTTATCATGCAATCTGAAATCTGAACACTCACAAGGCTGTGAAGTGTAAAATGCCCTTAGATTCCTTTGCGTCTCTCGTAAAAACTTAAAAGATGAACACGCATTTGTAGGGAACATGAAAAAGATCTTTAAAATCTGAGGCATTCTTTGTCCATTTAATTATTAGGAGATGAGTGACAAGAGTGTGTTTCTTCTTCTTGAAGAGACGGGACTCATCTTTAGATTGAGATTGAACTTGGCTTAGAAAACTTGGATTTTGGATGTGAATATTTAGTGTTAAATTGTGACGAAGTACTTGAATTATATGAAATACTGTATGATTACAGTGCGACAGATAAACAAATTTGGCTTCTATGAATTACCTGTATGTAATTCTTGGCGAGATTGACGAGACCCTTGACTCGTTCGTTAACTCTGGAGAACTCCTTGAGCTGTTCGACTTCGCCCATATTTCGACAGACTTGGAACTTGAGAGGGACGGAGAGCGGCATAGGGACGACATTCTGGGTCTCTTTCGAGCTCTGTGGACACAAACAATTAGAAATTATAAGATTAAGATTATTAACCTCCATCGATCGACAATCTTGAAGAGAGCCTGAAGCAAATGAAACGCCTCTTTCATCTTTGGCTGTTTGCATTCAAGTTTAAAGTGTTGTAAAGCAGCAACAAACATGACAATGGGACGGATGATTATTATTACACAGCAACCTACATGAACACTGCTTGTGCATTTTTCACTGATAACTCGATAATTAAATGTGTTCATTGAGACATGCAATCATCAAACACCTTGTCTACCTTTACCCACTGCCTACATATAATCACAATAATGAGTTTAACGTGCATGTTATCGCTTAGTCAGCTAAAGCTCACAAATAGCAACAATGCAAACCCCATCGACCCAAATGCTCCTTCGCTCCTTCGCTTTGGTCAAATCATTTTAATAATCGAAACTAATTCTCGACACATAAAAAATGATACTGTTGAGTGTTGACCGTGTTGTCTCTTGTAGGAGCAGAGACGGGTGACCTTACAAGGTTACTTTTCATCTGTTGTCTGAGTGAATACCTTCGTGCTAAAATGTAATTACAGAAGCATTTACAATTTACAATTTAAAACCTTCTAGTCTTAATTTGAATTTAGTGTTCCACACTTAACAATTGCATTGGGCTATTCGCTATTCAGCAAACCAGCGTTTGGATTTGGGAAATGGATACTTTGCATTTGCATAGGTTATTATTATTATTATTATCTTGTGTTCCCTTCTCAGGGACACTTTTGCTGTTCATGACACTCTGAGATTGAATTTTGGCATAATGATAGAAGAAGTGATGCTGAAGAATGAAGAAAGGAGTGATACTTAATACTTTACTTACACACAAAGTATGCAAACTAAATGCAAGACTCGTAAAATATATTCGTTTATGCTTAAATATGCAATTTCTCTTGTTACTTGTTGCTTGTTACTTATTGTGATTTAAGATTTGGCTGTGGCTGTGACTGAAAGAAGGAAGATTGTTTTGTTATTTTCAGTCGAAGATTAAGAATTTAAGATTAAATATTCAAGATTATTCTCTTTGCGAATATACTCTTTGTGCGTAGATACGATTAGATTTGATTTGTAAACTTGACAAAGTATTGAAATAAAGGCAAGGGTGAATGTTTAAGTTTAAACGATAGTAAAAGATGTTTCGAGAACTTCTGTGTTTGTCTCGAACATACAAACATTACAAACATTACGATGGGATGACCTTTATACATTTTATAGTGAGTTAAAGAAGCCATGAAATTTTATTTGTTTTGTGAAATAGCCCAAGTGTACTCTTGCGACTTGTGAGCTGAGTTGTATTGTTAAAGGAATGAGTATTAACTTTCGTATTATTCATTTGGCCATCTCTGTGCTCGTTTATTTTATACTGAAAATAAATACACCACCTTCCTTCATCCTCCTTAAGGTTTTTGGGAGTTTAGGAATTTAATTGTTATACAACTTTGGACTTGATTCTTATTTCTTACTCTACTGTGTTTGCAGTCTTTGCAGACAAATATCTTTTGTAAACTGAATCTCGTCATCCTTCTTCTCTCACTCCCTCCGCAATCCTGTTTCATTATTCAAACAAGAATTCGCATTGTTCCACATTCAACATTACAAACAAATGAAAGTATTAAAAGATTGTGGGTAAAAGTTTGCAGTCTGAGGCTTCTCTTTTGCCTTTAGAGACGTCTTAATTGTTTTCTGTGTGTGGATAGTGGACCTTCTTCAAGGAATAAGTTGAATGAGAAATGAGAAGCCAATTATTGCGAACAAACAAGCGTTGCTGAGCTAGTTACACTGAGGGTGACGATTCTTGCTATTGGGGGATCTCTTTTCACAAGTTATTTAGCAATAATATGATTTATTTGGCATTTAGTGACTCTATTTTATCTCAAGCTTAATGAAATGCGTTTCAAAATATTTTTTCCTTCCACAGTTACACGCTCTGGTAATTATTTTATCGATATCGATGCGTAAGGTCTAAATACCTGTGTAGTCTTTTGATAATGAGGCGTCTTGGGAAATACTTGGGTAAATATATGATACATTAGTAATTGATAAGCGGAGAGTTATGTAATGCCATAGGTAATTGGTTATTTAATAAGTATTTACCTTATCAGAGTGAAATTAAACCTGGTTTTGTACACACAACATTGATGTTTCTTGAGTCTACACATCTTTTTTAATCTAAAGCTAAACACACACTCGTACGGTAAATTGGATGCAGTTGGTTTGATACTTTGGCATTTTGAAGTTAACTTAACCTTAAGTTTTTAAATGGCGAAGCTTAAATGGAATATGTTTTGGCCGGGTACGATAGCCTTTTAAGTTGTAGTGAGTCTTCAAGTCTGAGATAAATTGGAGAGAGAGAGGACATGTGAAGTACAGAAAAAGTATTAGCAATAAACATAAAACAGAATTTTGATTTGAATTCCTACGAGGAGAGACCACTGGTGGTCTTCCATTAAAATGAGCATTCATCTGTGGGCAACAATGAAAGTCTGAAACTTATTTCTTTTATAGAGAGAGAGAGAGAGAGACTCTTGAGACTCTCATCTTCAATTGTGGAGTGCACATTTCATGATTCAAGATATACGGGAAAGGTTGAATGTTGAATCGAGTATCACACAAATAAAACGGAGTGTCATTTCATTTATATGCATGAGAAGATTGTGAGACTGTCTGAGACTCAGAGATCGTCTGCTGTATAATAACTTGTAACCTCTGCTATAAATTGAGGCAGCACGGAGAGTTTAAAAGTGTAAAGGTCTTCTTACTTGACTTAGAGGCATGCCAAAAATCAGTTCTTCTTGAAGGGTGCAGTAGAGCCGAAGTTCAGGGACGAATTTGAATGAGGAACTTTTGGAGGACGGCAGAACAGGCGATTTCCCATCGACGAGACGGACCATAAGGGGCATCCTTTTGTTTAGAATGTTCCTAGAAGAACACAAGAAGAAATGAGTGATTAACGAAAAGCTTTTAAAGATTCATAGATTTGCATGTGTTGGACCAAATAGGGGGAAGTTCCCGAGGGGCACAATAAGTAAAATGGGATTCATGTCATGTTCGTTTGGTGAGGTTTGTTTCACGGTGAGGATGAGCGTGTAGCTCTGTGTCTGTAGAAGACACGAAGACAGGTGGATGTTGGCTGTGTGCTATTTGGCGAAATACGGGGATAATGGGGAAGTAATCCGATCCTATTTTAGTGTAATAGTTTTTGTGTAAACAAAAGTTAGTGCATGGCCAACACATAAAGTTGAAGGTAAATGGGACCGTCATCGCTTGAAAGCTTGAATCTCGTGTGATGGTTGTGACTGACCGTTGTGTACTGTGCCTACTTGTTAAGTCGGATGTGAATTGACACCTGCATTGTAACATTCCTATTTTCTGTTCACCAGGGCAAGATCGTTTCTTGTCCCGTAAACTTAAGATTTTCTAGGCTACCGCAGTCTACCAGCCAAAGAAGACTGAGAATTCCGTGCAAAAAGTTGTCAACTGTGGCTTACACATGATACATGAATAATTGGCGAAGAAGACTCGGTCAGTATATAACTTCTGGTCTGGTTGATAGTCGATAGTTGTAGGCACTTAATTCTTAATTCGCAGGGATAACGAGAGGGGATTTGTTTACCGCTACTTACTTTGTTAGATAGATGGACCTTCACTAATGTTCATGTGTCACGTTCTCAATTCTCAATATTGAATTTCGAATTGGTTCTTTGACAAAATTGATTGTGTGGGAACAACAGGAGCGAGCAGTAAGGAAAGGATGAGTTCATATTGGACTTTGTGGACTTGGCTGCGTTCGCATTGAATTGTTGCGGATTAAAAGGAAAAGACAGCGTGTCATGAATGTCATCATATTAAAGTTTCAATATCTCAGTAGGGTTTCTATCATCTTCGACTAGGCGACACACAATAATCGATGGTCAATAATAATACGAAGAACGGGGATCATCAAACAACGGAGAACGGACGGGGAATGAGATTAGACGATGAGAGACTAGACAGACTACCTCTGGGGTCTCAATAATCTCGCTCGCAGTCTTTCTTCAATTACATGTACAGTTTTAAGTTGTAAGTTTAAGTCTCTCCGAGAGGATGGGAAGTCCACGTGAGGTTTGATTGAACGAAGAGATTTATTTGCAAAATAAATCTATAATACACGCTCGGCTTTTATTCGGCCTTTAGTTCTCGAGGTGAATTAATACTAAACTAACTTGGAAACTATAATATGAGATAGTGGAAATTGGGATGTATGGATTAGATTTGGGAAACAATAGATTTCTCATTAGAATACCTATGGAGCCTTGTGTAAATTGTCCATTATGAAAAGGAGAGAGACGGGTGAGAAGGAAGAAAGAGAGTTAAGTGTAATGGTATGTTCTTAGCAGGGGACGTTAGATTTTAGAATTTTAGATTGGATGGATATTGACAGTAGAAACGATGGACGAAGAAGGATTTCGAATTTGGATTCACACTTGTGTGTGTGTGTGTGTGTGGATATAAAGTTAATAAAAAGCGGAGTGTGTGTGCAGAGTGCAATAAATAAGGAGGAAGGTAGGAGAGTATGAGAGATGTGCGGATGGTTTGGTTTAATGGGACATTACCCACCGGGAAACCGCAGATTTGGTCATGACTTTTGTAAATCTAATTCTCCCAAATTCTTCTTTACTTTGTGAAAAGCTTTGTACTTTAAAACTTTAAATATATCATTGGGAATCGTGCAGACTTGATTTTTGAATGGTGTGAAGAAGCGAGACTCCTCAGTCTGGGGAGTCTATTCAACAATTCAACTATTCACTCCTCTAAAAGTCCTAATGGAAATTTGTGTTCGTTCAAGAGGAACATATTAAACTTGGGAAAACACACACACGTACACACGTAACATTTAGTACATTTAGTAGATTTAAATTTTAAATTGTGTGGATATTTTCAAATACTTATTTAATTTTAAATGGTTTGAGTTTTAAGCAAACATATTTAAGTAAGGGAATGAAATGAATTCTATCGAACTTCATAAGGTTATTTTAGCAAGTCACGTTTTGCCATTTAATACACACATGCGAGCCACACGACCCACATTGTCTTTACGTAATTTTAAGGTTTAAACTTTTGAGTTTTAAGTGTTTAAAGTTT
>JAQGAD010002880.1:0-11888 GCA_034696625.1 Isotomurus palustris
AAATTTTGTACATATACGTTTCACGTGAATAGGAAGATCGTATCAAATTTTGGAGTCAATCGGTTGACCCAGTAACCTGTGGGGGTCAAAAAGGTTCGATTTGAGTGTTTCTTGCCATTCTTGCGCTTCCAATTGGTCAATTTTAATCTTATGGTGCTAAGTAACGCATTTTGCCACTCTTCCGCTTCGAATTGGTCGATATTATTACTACTGTGCTAATTCAGTCGAAAAGGAAACATTTGGCTGCCAAGAGCGACTGTTCGTTGAAGATTATTTTTATTTATGTGTTTGTGTGGAAATGATCTAGGATGACTACTAGATTTTGCCGAGAGGTATTTGAAATTGTCTGGGCTATAGAGACTGGTTGGCATGAAGTTTTTGTATTCTTTCTCATCACAAGATTTCGAAACAAATAGAAATGACTTAAATTAAGAAATTTAATTACTTATCTGCGTAATTTGAATAAATCAACTATAATTCTTCGTAACGTTTTGAAGCCGTTATGCGTTTGCTTACAAATATATTTGGACCGACAAATCTCAAAATGATTTAACATTGAAAGTTTTTTTATCTAATGATGACGCTCGTCTGTAGTTGTGTGGTTTAAGGTTTTACGGAGACCAAACAAATATCACACTTATGTGAAGTTCATATTGTCAGATTGTCTTTATCTTAAGAATACAAAACAAACAAAAATGTTCAGCTCCCTTGGGCACAAGTTAACAGCAAGTAGAATGACGGCTATGATTTCTGAGAATATTGACAAATGTGGTGCAGCATCATGTTATGGATAGGGCCACTTTCTTGTGAGGAAGTCAGTTGCACTTGAAAGTATTTAAAGGATAGTGTGTCAAGGGTCTTAGTGACGAAGTTTATCAGTCTGAAGTCAAAGGCAGAGGTCGAGGGTAGCCGTATCTCGTTGAGGTTGTCATTGCTATCTTCGATTCCAACCAAGTAGTTTGTCTGCAACAACATTTTTTAAGAGTTCCAGTGTTTTAGTAACTAATTGTAGATTTAGTTTCCTCAATGGATACCAACTTCCTCCCAAGTCTGTACGTAGATGATGGAAAAATCTATCCAGAACCAAGTAAGTGCTTTATGCTAGATAAATTATAATTCAGAAATCAAGCTTATTTGATTGGAATCCTTAGGGAGCTCCAATGAAAAAAGGTTTTGGAAGAGTTTTGTACCAACACACGTTCTCGGTGGAGGAACGTTTTCTTGGGTTGTTGCTGCTAAACGACGTTCTGATCAACTTGATGTAAGCTGAATTACACATGCAAAATATACTCTATCAAACTCGGTTAATACATCATGAAACATATCTTTCGTCTTGATCTCTCACCTTCTCACAAGTGACTCATATGCAATGTTGCGACATCGTTATTTTATCAGTGTTAAATTGAATAAGAAAATTAGTCACAAGTCAAGGGAAAAGGTAAATGTTTATTCTTAGAAAGGGTAAAAATGAACAGAATGTACGTTCCACCTTAAAGCATGTCGGTCAGTTTTATTTTGGATATCTAAAAATTCAGGTAGAGAACTGCAGGATTAAAAAGCATAGTTGTGGGGTTGGAGTTATTTATACGTAAATTAAAAAGCTTTAAGCTATCGAGCTTTCTCTAGAAGGGAATATGTCTTCCTATTGTAACACATATTAAAAGCTGTACTAGCAAATAATAGCGATATGACATTCATTTCTGTGTTACAGGTAGCGATAAAAATACTCTACGCTGGGAAGTTCACACAAATAGATGTAGTAAGTTTACAAATCTAATATTAATTGATGCTTCTAAGTGTAAGTTAGTAATTGGGAATTCGAATTTCAATGTAAATTACTTAATAAAGGGAGATAATATGGTGACCACAAGGGAAGCATACGCTTTGTCGAAACTGCAGAATGTGATGGGAGTGAACCAAATGCTCTGCTGCATTGCATCTCCTGAAAAGGTTCTGATGGCTTTAGAAAGACCAAAGCACTCGATGACGCTGGGAAATTATTTGATTCAACGTGGCCCGTGCAATGAAGATCAGGCAAGATATCTCACACGACAACTTTTGTTCACGACAGATTTGTTGCTTAACAGAGGAGTTCTTCACTGCGACTTACGGGTACTGTAATCTATATCATGACTCATAATATCGCTTGAAAAGAGAATGTAGTTAATTATGTTTCCAATTACAGGTCGAAAACATTTTAATCGACTTGGAAAATTTCGAAATAAAGCTGATAGATTTCTCTTCAGCTGCCTTTATTCGTAAACCAGGTGAAAGCTTCCTATTGACTTCAGGTATTTATGAGGAAGGTTTAATTTTAAAATTTGATTTTTGAAATTTTCAATAAATTAAAATGTTTTTTCCAGCAATGACAGCCTACGCTCCACCGGAGATTCATAAGGACGGTGGATTTGACCCAAGTGCAGGAACAGTTTGGCTGCTGGGAATTATTGTGTACAAAATACTTACGGGAATCGTCCCATTCAGATGTGAGAGGGATTGTGTCGATGGGGGTTTCACTTATCCTCCACTGATCTCTTGCAGTAAGAAACCATCAAATGATCACATGCTCGTTTCTAAAAAATGAATTTGCATGGATTTTAAAGGAATATTTTGATAATCTTTTATTTCAGATTGTAAAAATCTACTTGAAGTTTGCCTTCAAAGCCGAGCTCTGTCTAGAATACGTTTTGGCAATCTTAAGTATCATGAGTGGTTCACAATGCATACAATTCTGCCTTGGCAAGAACTTGGATTTGCAGGTGCTGTTGGTTCATCAGGATCATCAGAGATTACAAACCCTGGGGCATCTGTAAGGGAAGATGTATTTTGTATCTAGATAAAAAATGTATGAATCAATTTAAAACTCAGCATACGATTGAACACACAAAGCACAAATTGTACCGTTAAGAAATTAGAAAATGTTTTCTCTCGACAAATCGCAAAATAAAATACTCATGGTGTCTTGATTGAGACTACTACAGGCAATTCGGGCTGATAAGAATACATATGTTTTAGCGAAACTCACTAATTATTCTACGACTCAAGAATGAGACTAGAAATAAAGGTATTCTGAAGAAATTGAGTTTTCCATTATTTTATTATTATGCAAGAAAGCACTCCTATGACGTTTACCTTAGGAATGGACTTGTTGTAATATATTAATTTATGTAATTCATTTCCTTATAAAGGATGTTTATAATGTGAACCGAACTGAGAATATACTCATGAATGTGCAGTAAATGGAAATGATGGTTGTCTTCGAAACACGTCATCCAGCTGAAATTCCATCGTGGATTGCGTTCATCCAGTAGAGAAATTTAAAGATCAAATTTGAAGATTCTCTTGTATCTCACTACAATTAATACCATAAAAATGTCATAAAAATGTATTAATGTAATAAAAAATCATCATAAAATAGTAGTTTGCTTCAAAAGTTTTCACACGAACAAATGCAGGAATTATATAACTTGCTGCGCAAAGATTCCGGTTATTCCATAGACACAAGTCATCAGACCATAACTTATGTAAGCTTCAAGTCACAAGAGTCAAGCTAACCAGTTGAAGCTATTTAAAGTTATTACACTCTTATACTGATTTTAGTGTTCAAAATTGCAATGAAGTGAATGCATCTTACTCGAACGGTGAAATTTGAATTTCGGATTCAAAGGAAACCAATATACTATCTACCTTCCGATAGAATATAAAAAACGGATTAGGTCTATCCTAAACTTGGGCATTACAATTTGTATGCATAATCTAAGGGAAGGTAATATTATGTAATATGTTGTGTATTCTCTCTTTTCATCCTTAATATGTTGGGCATTCTCCAGCAAAAATTGATTATCTTTTATGTGTGGTGGGGTAAAATGCTTCATGGCTCACAAATAAGCTACTAAAAAATGTTTTGAAAAAAATTGGGTTTCCATAACTTTTTTTGTAAAATTGCATGAAATACAGTATCAATGTTCATGATAAAAAGCCAGCAGGATAATCTCCGAAGTTATAAATCACGCCATACAGAAGCTAACTATGGTCAAGGAATAGCAAAGGATAGCTTGAAATGAAGATTCAATCAAACTCATCATAATGTTAACCTGTTAAGAGCGTAAGAAACTTCCTATCCTGTAATGAATTGCAATCGAAGTTTAACTACCTTTCTGACTTAGTCCACCCGTACTCGTGTCGATTATTATTCCAGAGACGCATGAAGCAATCGAATGAGGACAAATATATTCTGAATTACACACCCCAAGCTTTCTATGAAGCGTGAAATTGTTAGCATGGTAAGCTAGACTTGCTATGACAAAACCACTTGTCATTTTCCCACGAAGTTTTTAAGAAATATTGCCTTACATAAATGTAGGGAATCCCACTGTCGCTTTCCAAGGATGTACTTTCAACAACCTGTTGTTAAGTTTAAGTAATTCATGAAAGAGGCTGCTTATACAACATTTATAGAACTGTCTAAGCAAACCTCACGGAATCCCAGAAAATGAAGCCAAACTGAAATGAAATAAAAACGAAAAGAAGCAAGCAATGAAGCCTTTGTAACTCTACGAAACCCAAGAGTTTTATGAAGATCCTACTTCAGGATTAGCTAGAATTGCTTAAAATTTAAATGAGCAAATCATATTGATTGATGTGGAAGCAGAAAACATAGTTAATTAAATGGTAGGTAAAAATTTGTACAATGGAATAGTTTTAGGCTCATTGTGAATTTTTTTTCAAGTATTTAGAGATGCAATGAGAAACATGTGCATTTACAAGCCAAATTGTCTGGGACAAAAATATGTGAGTTTTTTGCCAACTGTTGGCAATGCAGGGAGCATGGGTTAGAAAGGTAAATCATGTTATAGACTTTTACACTCTGACTAAGTGGTAACTGAAGTTTTAACTTTATGCTCCTAGTTGGGTTACGTTAATGATACTTCAGGAAAATTCAGTGCTTTTTCAACGTCCTTATGCTCCAGACGCTCAGCTTCTGCCGACAAATTTTTGTTCATAATTATCATAATCATCGAGAGCAGCTGAAATAACTCTACCACACTATTTGGTGTCGTTAACTGCTGAGGGAATACATTATACTTGAAAAACTAGAATGGGATTGACAGACGAAAATGACACTAAAGATAAGTATCAAAGTGAAATAGGAATTAAAGAAAACCGAAAGAAATATTACTGTTCATTTACGGACAAGCCATTAGGATTTGAAAAACATTGGTTTAACATCGTTTGGGGTGGAATACTTCCTCATACCTTTGGAATAATAGGATTATACAACTTACTCACATTTCAATATCCTCTGGGTCTCGTGGTCTTCCGTAAGAGAGTAAATTACTGACAAAAAGCTAAACTTGAACTAAGCATTTGTTGCTCTACCGTATTTCAGAAATTTGCAAAAATTTTAAACTTAATTGATGAATTCTTTTTGTGGACAGATGTATGTTGTTATACGATTGTCGGATTTGGAATTACCATAGGAGCCCATCGATATTGGACTCACAAATGTTTTAAAGCTAAACTTCCTCTCCAAATTCTACTTGCATTTTTGCAAACATGTTGCGGACAAGTAAGACTTTCAAAATTTTATCCGTAACAAAGGCTGAATAAAGCTCACCAGATTGTGTTACTATGACCAAACTTTTTTGTCCAATAAAAACGAGTACATTTTGCAACTCCTAAAATGTTCTATTCAACTCAGTTTTTCGTTTTTATAGCACCCACTATTCAAATGGTGCCGGGACCACAGGGTTCATCATAAATATGTTGACACTGATGCCGATCCACATAACTCAAGGAGAGGATTTTGGTATTCACATATTCTGTGGTTGTATACTCCAGACACACCGGAATTCGTCGCAAAATGGGACTCCATCGACATGTCTGATTTAGATAATGATCCTGTGGTTCGCTTCCAAGCTAAGTAATTACAGTTTACATTTATTCATTTAAAATTCTCTGTGCTATTCTAAAATTGTCTATTCTATTAGGTATTACTGGAGTTTGTTGGTGCCGATTTGTATGTTCATTATTCCTATGAATATTATCCATTATCTCGCTCCAGAACTTTCATTTTTCGGAATATTATGTGCGAATTTTGGTTGGATTGTTCATCTTCATCATGGAACGTTTCTTGTTAACTCTGTTGCTCACTTGTGGGGTTACCGTTCCTATGATAAGTAAGAATATCAACGAGATACGTATAGATGGATTTTTTTTACTTAGAAACACTTTAAACTTTTAGAGGGATTAGACCACGAGAAAATAAAGTTGTGTCCTTCTTTGCCGGAGGAGAAGGTGCCTTGATATTTACTAAGCCATAATTTACTTACCCAATATTCGTAATTGAATTTTTCTTAACCGACTGTACAGGGTTTCATAATTACCATCATGTATTTCCTTGGGACTACAAAGCAGCGGAGTTGGGACAATACAGGTAACACAGACAAGAATGTCTTATAAACTTTTAACTTATTATCATCCTAAGATTTTGAGTAATTGATTTGAGTCACGTCGTGCGTTTTTGTACGTAGCCTTTTCTTACAATAAGGTTTATATCTAATAGACTCAACTGGAGTACACTTGTGATTGACTTCTTTGCGTGGATCGGATGGGCTTATGACCTAAAATCTGTTCCTGGGAATATTGTGAAGGACAGGGTGACGAGAACTGGTGATGGGTCACATCAAGTGTATAAAAAAGACGCTGATATGGAACATTCAGACGACGAAAAGCCGGTTTGGGGATGGGGAGACGTTGACATGACAAAGGATGACTATAAAGTTGCTGTAATTACCAAATCCGGTTAATTAGATATGTGAAGGTTAACGATATATTATAATTAAGGAAAAAAATATCATTTAAAAGAACGCTGGATCTTGAAACGGATCCAAAGAATATTTGTTTATTAAAAATCAAAATAAAGTTTAATTGGCTATGAATGAACACATAATAATTTTTTGAAAAACAATAAATGAAATCTCCACCTCCAGCCGCATCACTAAATCCGGAATCTTTCTACTTTCAAATCTGAACTGATTCTGTCATATGTTTCTCCTTACTACTCATCAAAGGTGAGAGTGAAAAGCCTGGCTGTTTTCTACTTTCACCACTTTCTTCATCCTCTCATTCCTCATTCACCCTTTTAAAGCCAACAAGTCCTTGATTTAAAAATAAATGCAGTCTAGTCTAAGACACATTGGTTCCATTCTTTATTGTTGCTAGTAAGAATCGCGTTTACTGAGGTAGAAGTTATATTAACAACCAATGTTTTGTTTGAGCCAAGTGTATGGTGAATAGTTCAGCTGATATTGTGCTTCGCTTTATCTTGAGGTTACGAAAGCTTGTCAAGCTTGGGATGGCTTCTGATTTCTGAAATAAAGTATTCCCTCTGATTAAAATATTCGAGACAAAGTTAAGCCGGGTACAAGGTTTTATTAAAATGATATTTGACAATGACTGAATTACTAAAATTACCTCAATCATCATCAGGCAGCTTTTCGAACCTTCCTCCGCCTAAGTTCTGAAACAACTCAGAAAACACTTTGTCCGACAAGTTTGTCATTTTCGCAGAATTGGAAGTTCCAGCCGATAAATGATTAACCTCTTCCTGATCAAGGCTTCCGTCTACAGGAATTTCTAATGGAGTAGGTAACGAAGAGATTATGTGAATTAATGTGGCAACTATCACAAATGAGATTAGAAGCTTCATTATTAGAGAAGAAGAATTAAGAATGTGTAATGTGAACTGTAGTGGGTTGCTGAACAAAATAAATAACTTTGTTCTTTGCTTGGAGTCTTATGGGCTTAAATATTTCATTCTTAATTATTCCACTCCGATAGAAGCTGAAAGTCAAGGTTTATTTGTATTAATGGGAAGGAGTCGCACAACTACCTGACACAGCAGTGATTACACTTTAGTTTTGCTGGAGCCGATTAGAGTGTTTGCTTTGGTAGGGTTTTTCTACAGGAGATTCTCTTTCATCGGAATTTCCAAGCACCAAATTCATCTTTACGTTGAGAAGATGACAAGTCTGCAAGCTATGATGACGAAAAATGCTTTGTCACTTCTTCTACTTCTGTGCACATTAATGAAATTATCAATTGAATTGATTTCATGCTTTTTTGTGCTAAGGAGTTTTTGCTGTTGAAAACTGAATTGCCGTGTCATTCCAATTATAGGTCTATTAAGAAGATATAAGTTTAATGCAGTAATTGCATGTCCAGTACGTAAGAATAACCTGAGAGTAGAAATAGTAAGCATGCTTTTACATCGAAAAAAAAACAGTGTTGCATTGAGACTTAATGCACCGTAAAACTTTGCATGTGGATAATTGGATTCAAAAAATTAATACACGGAACAATTAGTCAAGTATATACGAAACCATTTGTTTTATTCTGAACAAAAATGTTGTAAATACTGCACACGATGCGAAAAGTGCATAAAATAACAACTTACACCTAGATAAGTAACTATGTACATGTTGTAGCTATCGTATTCGTGTTAAGTTTTAAGTTTACTGCGAAGATCATCATTCTTTAAGGAATCAAAGGCACACCCCTCAGTTTGTGAAAATTCTCGAACAGGTATTCATTTCATAGTTAACTGAACAAATATATATCGACATAAAGAAAAAGTTAGTACTTAACTTCTCATTCAGGTGGTCATTAAACATTAAATTGTAACTTGGACTATTCCAGTGTCACATTTAAAATTCCATGCAGTGGAATATGAATTATAAGTCTTAAAATTCAAATTCCATGCAGTGGAATATTAATTATAAGTCTGGAGTTTAACTCGTAGAAATATTTAAAGTTATGTTGAAACACTGGGAACAATATAATGGAAAACTATAAAGATTTATTAAGAAACTCTTAAGGTTAGCACCGGAAACGATTAGAACTTATGTTGATTTGTATTATGAGTGAAGATTTATGCTGCAATGTCCCAAATCTCTGCGAGGAACGGAGGCAACTTTTTGTTTTTCAGTTTCAGGGAGAAACACATTTCGGAGTTTATGTTTCCTAGTGTTCTTAGTTCTGTGAGGACTCCAAGGAGTTTTGCAAAGTTTACCCCAGGGACGTATCCTGCAATTAATTAAGGGATATATGATTAGTTTCAATTAAGTACTTGATGATTTACTAATTAACTGACGTACCTGGTCGGACGGGATGAAGGTACTCAACGTAGGCTCTTAAAGCCTCAAGGTAAATTTCTTGGATTTTCTCTACCTTCCTTGGCTCGAGGAGACATGGACGCTCTGAATTGATTATGAGAGGAAACTTGATTAGTAAATGAATTAAAAAACCAAGTGTAATTTATTTTATTGCTATCATTTTTACCAGAGAAGATGACGATAGCTGTGAGAAGAGCATATTCAGCATTGTCCACTTTCATGGAGCAAAGATGCCTACAGAAATTAAATAGCGGCTCTGCAGAATCTCCAACACCGGCAATGCTGTAGTTGTCCCGTGTGTACGGGTGGTTGTTAGCAAATATGATTGTGTCGGAGTTGTAATCGTATCTTCTGGCTGTCCTCAACATCATCACTTCGGATGAGCAGGCCTGTAAGTATAAAAAACTTCATTTCAAAAATCTGGAAGTGGATTTAAAATGCTCGGTAAACTTCTCATTGTTTATTGCTTCTAGATTTTTCAATTCTAGATTATTCATGTCTCTCTTAAAGTGAAATAAAGAGCAATAGAAATTAATTTCTTTAAAAAGTCGTTTAAAAAGTTTAAGACTGTCGTAGTAGGGAATTTAAATTTAACTTGGTAATTAATGTTAATGTGACGTGTGAAACCTTAAGCAGCGTGATTTGGTCCTCTCTAAGGAGGGTTTCGAATCCCGGTAGCCTTTTAGAGAATTCAACTGTAAGAGTGACCGTGAGTATTGTCATTTCAGTAATTTGGGCGAAGACAGCGTCGGAAAGGTAGCCTGGTGGTAATTTGTCGCCATGGGGAGGAACAATCTGGAAATACGGGATTGAGAGTGATTAGGACGTTCGTACCTTAAGTAGTGTGATTTGATCTTCTCGCTCAAGTTTGTCGAAACCCGGTAAGCGCTTAGAAAACTCCACAATGAGCTGCACCGTCAAAATAGTCATTTCGGTGATGTGCCTGAACTTGGCTTCACTGGCATCCACGCCTTCAGACGGCAGCCCCTGATAACCCCAAGCAACAATTTGCATAAGACAATTACATTTAAAATACAACACAAACATTATTTAAAAACGTACGAAACACATATTTCAAAATTTCTCCATTGCTTTTAAACAAACAAATTCTTTTTCAAGACATTCACACTAGTGGTGCGAAAAAAATTTAAGGAGTTGTAAATTGAATTTCACTTTAACTACACGAGTATTGTATACTCATTAAGAAGTATCTCAACAAATATTAAAGTACAAAGTTAATGTAACTACATACAGATGAGAACAACACATTATTTACGGAGACAACAATGGACGGAATGAATAAAAGCTGAGTATATTCTATTCTTAAATGATACAGGATGAAGTGTACAGAGTCATAAGAAGTGTGTGAGAGACTCACGGTAAGTCGTTTGAGATCGTCATCATTTGGTTGTTCAAATTCGTCTTGGAAGAAGACAAGACGGTTAATGAGTTCTTCTTGTTCTTGGCTGAGCTTCTTTCCTGCGATGGGCTTTAACGGACTAACACCATTCTTGCCACCTAATCCATTTGTGTTTGAACTCAGTTCCATGCTGGAGACCCGTTCATCCTTAATATCAAGATCAGCCTTTGGAGTTGGACTTTGCGTTGTAGAATTTGGTTTATCCTTTTCTTTCTGTTGCTTCTTTTGTTCCCTCTTTACAGCACATTGATACTCAGGTACGACGCCTACAGATAAGGATATCAAATTATGTTAGTTGTAAGTTTTAACTCCAGTTTTTTAATTATTTAAAAGCTCAAAATTTCGATAATAATAAATACGTTGTGTTCTTACACTCAGGACGCATTCCTACATGGAGGCACTTCTTCAACCGACACTCTTGACATTTCCTTCTCATGTACATGTCAATCTCACAGTTGTTTCCGTATTTGCATTGGTAGACTGCGTTTTTTGTAATGCTTCTTCGAAAAAATCCTACGAGAAATAAAAATTCAATTAGTTAATGAGTACTTTTAAAGATTGCTCAGGGATTTAACGTACCTTTACAGCCTTCGCATGTGAGAGCGTTGTAATGGTATCCTGACGCACGATCTCCACAAACGAGACACAATTCTTCCTGCTGACGAGGAACCGGGCCTTTCTTCTTCTTCCCTTCGCCACACGAATCTGCACTGAATCCTCCGCCTGGAGACAAGTCTTCCCTTCCTGCAAAACCAAAGAGAGATACTGCGTAAATATTTTTAATCAGTGAGGAAGCCATTTGACTTCTTTGGGGAGAAATCTGCATACGCATCAGAAATAATAATCAAGACATTCCAGAAGAATCTGGAGCACGAAGAAATTGATGTAAAGTAAATATTAAGTGGTAGTTTCATAAGGACGGAGTTGACATTAACATAAACTAAGTCAACATGAATTGGGAAGAATTAGATAAGCTAATATTATATTACGAAACGTGGGTTACATAAACACAGGCAATCTCATTGCATTTGTTTGTGTGTGTTAATGTTTGTGTGTGTGTGTTAATGTGTGTGTGTGTGTGTGAGAGCCTCACCTAAGAAAAACCCTCGTGTGTTAATTTGGTTTGGGACGTGAGAAGCCTTTGAAATTGCGTTTCTTTTTTGTCGCTTTGACTTTCAACTCAGCCCACACAGAAATTCTCTCAAATATTCACACCACCAAACAGCAAAAGTATCGATTTCGATGGATGTGCGTCACTTGTTTTGATTCATTCGTGTTTTTCTCTTGTTAAA
>JAQGAD010002881.1:0-11886 GCA_034696625.1 Isotomurus palustris
ATCCATTTGAATTGGATGCAGTGTGAGTAAAGCTATTGAATTAAAAACCGTCCTTTGCATGCACGCAGCTTCTTCTTGTATGCAGCTTACAGATTCAATCTTTAAAGAAATCCTTAATTCATTTTGATTCGGCTATTCAAACTTTCTGAAGCGTGACTCCCACAACATTGAAATAGTCAATTGCATTTAAGTTAGGATTGGGCAGAAAGATGTTTTCTATTAGCTATTTAGATTAATCAAATAATTGTTGACAATGTCTAACCATGCTCGTTGCAATTGGATGATTTTAATCATACACAATGACACAGCGATTGATATTGCATTCTATATGCATCCAAACTTGTGCTCGAGTCTCGAGGAAGGATTAAACTCAGTGTGACCTCTTTTTAAGATTTCACTACCGCTTTATCATATTCTATTTGACGTCTTAAAACTTACAGAATATTGTGTAGACTCTGTAGACAAGATGAAAATGAAAAATCTGACTGTGTTAAAGACACTGCGAGATTTTGATGCGGAAACCCCTTGTTGCGAATCTTGTGCTTTACTGTAATCTACGCACAAATATAACTCGCTTAAGTAAGTTTTGCTAACCCACAAACTGCAAAATAAGTTCATTGTTTCATTAGAAATCTTGCGAATTAACTCAGGCAGTCCTTATCCCTCTGCCTGAGTTTGCAGCGTGAAGTGCGTTTGTACGCTAAAAACTCTGATTTAAGACAAAGCGTGCAACAAGATAATTCTGCGAGACGTAAAGGTTGGGTGAACAATGTGAGAAAACGGTCGTACAAGTTGGTAACACTTGTCACTACTTTGATAATCTCAGTGTGAGTTGCTGTAATACCTACTTCTTTCGATTTGTGTGAATCGCGATTCGTTGGAAATAAAACTGCTTAAATCGGAGCCTAAAGTACCATGTTTTCTCATAAAGACAGATATGGGAACGTCTATGAAGGAGAAACGACCGAAGTCTCGTCTTCTTTGGAGTATTCAAGAAATAAAGCAGGGTAAGAATTTTGAAGTACACTAAAATAATTAACTAAATTAACTTGAAGGAATATATTGTACAATTTATGTACACATATCGGAATCTTCATGATGCAGTAAATCGCGATCTACAGATAAAAATCATAAATGTAAACCAAATAGTAACTATAGTTGTCGTTATATACCATCATAAACTAAGTAACCATACAAACAAAATAGGTAAGTTACTACAAGTGCAATCGTATTCTTCTTTCATTAGATTTATAAACATTTCAAAATTTATTTTGTTGACATTTGTTCAGCACGAACTCATTACAATTAACAGATGTGATTGTGTACGTAGAGTGTAGGACAAAAATGTCAATGTGACCAAAAATCTCACTCTTTGTGTCAGGTTTTCACAAGGATACATTACAATCACAACTGATTATTCTAAATAGTATCTAAACAGTAAGAAAACGTGCAAACACGTAATACACGTGTTTGCTGTACTCATGTAATATGCAGTCACTTGAAAAGTTCCCTACTACGCCTGTAGAAGTCTGAAACAAATCCTGCATGATTTGCAGGAACGCAAAAGTTCCCTAAAAGTCCACGCTCTAATACAAAAGCTATAACCAACTTTTGCACGCTCGAGAACATTAAACGAGCAGTGATAGTAATTTATTGTGTATTTTTTTGTCACACGCATTTGTTCCATCTAATGTCAAGAGGCTTAGCTCACGCAGCAATTAACTGAGGCTGCAGAAGCAAATAATACTTCGTTATAAAAGTGGTAAGAATTTGTCCAATTAGCTACACATGTAGAAAATTATCGGTGATTACCGTACCCGTGTAGTAGAAGAGTTCCGTGTTGAATTGTGCCAGCAAAGTCGTGGTAATATAGAGTCTTCGTATCCGATTACCTGAACTCATTGTCACCCGTACACTCCAGATAACGAATTAAAGGGAGAGGAAAAGTAGCTTATCTCGCTAACGCAGCCTTGTCGTACCATTTGTAGTAACGTAATATGAGGCTTCCGTTTCCTGTGATCAATGAACAGATCCCAACTGCTACTTTGTAACTTTGTACATTCTTCCCGAGTTTGTAAAAGGTTCCGCTTACTTACATTCTGAGCTTCAATTTACTTTTACTTATTAAGCCTTCAGTTCTGCAGAAAACGGAATCTCCCACTCTGACTTCCTATTCTTTGATGTACATCTTCTCCGGACTCAAGTCCTTTCATTAATTCCTGAAAGGAAGACCTTCCTCTGACTTCCCTGCTTTCACATCAAATCCTCCTCTAGTGCCCACTATATTTCCTGTAATACCGAAATGTTTCAGAAGTACATTGCAAATTATGTTGTTACATTAGGGACTTTTTTATTGTTGAGAATTCGATATACATTTGAGTTGTCCAGAAACTCAATGATCTAGTATGATGCAGACTTATCTCAGTATAATCTCAAACAAAATTGTCCAGGATTGAAGATCAGTGTGCAACATTGTAAGAACATATGAGACTAGGAATAACCCCGTCATGCCACATTCCTATCTGCCGTCTTTCATCTCAAGCCCAATTTCCCTTAGCAAATAACCTAGATAAATACCCCATAAAAGTTCTCCTTCGGATAATTAAAAACACGTGTACCCAAATTTATCGTCTGTCTAACCCCAGGAGAAAACATCCACCCTGGAAATATATCTCGAGTGTTTGCTGCTGGCGTTCCATTTTGTGTGTGGCATAATGGGGGTTCCAATAGCAGCTTATGTATTGCTTAAAGAAACCTCTTACAACCAGCATCACTAAATAACATCATAGCTCTTATTCAGAAAAACAGATCTTATTAAAACTATACAATATTTTTATTAGCATAAGCAACCCTCCTACGATTAATCTTTATACTTGAACCTTTTTGATATCGACAGGGAATGAAACTCACAGAATGTAAATATTCTCGTCCTGTTGAGAGAAACAATTCTTCTAAAGCACTTCAAACTTTTAGGCTATCATCACATTTCTTAATTTTCTTTGGTTCTTTTAATGGATATGAATGTTTACTCAGAATCAACCCTTTTACATTCCTTGTGTTTTCCATCAACGAACTATGTGAATATTTTCATTTTAGGGTGAAAGAAATACGAGGAGAGCTACAGCAAACCTCTCAAAGTAGAATAAGCTGACTCTACAAGGCTCTCCTCCTACTGTACGCAGGCAGACACGTCTCAAAATAATTTCCTCCTTGTATGTAGACGGATAAAGCGTATTTTTCAATTCAGCTAAACCAATCTTGTCTATACGATATATATTCATATAATATACTAGAGCTAATAGAAACGACGTCTAGAAAATAGGAGTAAAATTAAACTTTCATAAAATGGAGTGCTGGTGAAAGGGAGTAGAGAGAGTTTTTTTCCTATCCGTAGACTCCTACGCAAATCTTGTGAGGTGAATTTCTTTGCTTTCTTCTTTAAGTTGTTCGTGAGGAAACTGCAGATCAACTCTGCCAACAAAATTCCGAACGAAACCCGTATAAAGTAAAAAGAATCTCAATCTTGTCGGATCTTTGCTTAGGATTCTTCTTAGAAAAGCGAGGGAGGTAGAAAGGAGGAAGTGGTTGGAGGTGACGAAAAGAAAGTACGAGGGAAATATATTTCTTGCAAGCACAAGCCTCTGATGTAAAGGACAAGCAACCGACACCTCATTCGTGCCAAGTGGTCATGTAGACTCCGAGCAGGACTAAAAAAACTACAACATCTTATGGGCTCATTCATTGTGAGAGCATATGGGACTTCATACTACAGCTTTTACTTTTTTCTCCTAGATTGTAGGCATCATGTTAATATACACTTGGGAAAGAATGATTTATAAATTCCTTAACGAATTCAACTGAGTACATGATAATAAGAATTTTATGCGTAGTGTGGAGGAATCTCGAAGTTGTGGGAGACTCGATAAAAGGGAAAGAGTCGGAGGATACCAAGGCTAACGCGGAATATTCCATTTTATTCATCAAACGAAGTATCTTTCCAGTCGATTTAGTTCTTGTCTTTCTATTTCCTCTTCCATTTCTGTCCGAAGAAAACTGACTCGAGTATTACAAACCCATTAGGGAAATGATAAATGCTCTTTTACAACACTGGGCGGAATTTACACGGAGAAAGGGTGTCGAGTGCTTCATTAACGAAGAAGTATGGGGCGCAATTTTTAACAATCTCGATCGGAAAAGCCTTGTTACGGAAACTTGAGATAAAAAGTCTTTTTCTGGACGTAATGTATCTTCATTTCAAGTTTGTTCATGTGACTGTGGCAAGTTTATGTTAACTTGTTCAACATCAGTCACATGTTACAACCACACTTCGAATTGCTCTCCAGGAATCTAATATTTAAGTGAATTTTATCGACAGGAACTTTATTGTTTAAAGGCTTTAAAATTCGAAATGCTCAGTTGTAATATTCTACTAAGCTTTACCATTTTGTGGTAGCTGTCCGAACAAAAACAAAATTAACTCTGACAAAGCTTAGTCTTCTGCAAGACACATTGAAGTCTTTCCACTTTTCAATTCCTTAAAGTTTGGAAGGAACATAATGTCCAAATTCCGTGCGATTCTCTCGCACTGAAGAACCATCGGTTTGTTGAAACTGGTCGGAAGAATCTTTAAGGGATCATTTACCCTTTCGCTGTGCATCGATCTCTTTCACTTTGCATTGATCAGCCGTTCTATCCCAAAGGCTTCGTAGCTATTCTACCAAATGATCTTACAGATCAAAGAGATCCCTATGCCCTGCAGAGATGCTCGTAGAAACTGAGAAGATGAAGTTATCTTTACAGCGTCTTACGATTTTATGCGTCCCGTGTATCGTTCCTGAATCTAATGAGCACGATCCACTGACTTCTCCTCCCATCAAGCTTTTTGTAGTGCAGAAGACCGATGCTTCACTTCTGCTTTGCAACCTGCTCGAGTGTTTGCACACGAGAATATGTGTGTAAGACACTTGGCTCATTTGTTTCTTGATGTGATGCATTACTCTCCACACATACTCATTCATTTTTATCTCATATGGATTTAGGAGAATATGTGCAAGGTATCTGGAATGCACACACACAAGACTTGCGGAAATGATATTCCTTCATAAAAGGGAACCACAGAAATCCAATAAAATGTTAAGCCAGAACGAAGACTGCGTTCTTGGTTATGTCGCGGAAGTGAAAGGGATTCAAAAGGTCCTTTATTCAGTTTATTAGGTTTTTGCCTCACGAATTGAGATTGAGAAGCGATCGAGAGCTCAATCATATGTAAGTCGTTTAAGCCAAGGTAAAGGGAGTTTCCTCTAAAACATTCCTCCATCAATATGACACACAAGTTCACTTCAACTGCTAAAAACCATCGCTCTTTCCCACTAACAGTTCCCTTGTTAAATTGACTATGGTTGCTTTTTACACATCATTGCACTACAAAGGCTAGTAGCAAAACCTCTTCTCCTGTATCTAATGTTTGAGCTTCTACAAAGAACTAAGGAGTCCGTACGCATCAAAGCACAAGATGGGTTCAGACGGGTTGTAGTAATGTACATAATAAAACAAAGGACCCGGGTTCTCTAAGACGCAGCAGACGAGAAGAACCAGTGGTCAGATTAATTTTTAATTAACTCGGGAGTTTATTGACCAACGTTGCTGCGTGGGTCTGTATTTGCTGAGTCAATAGGCAATTCCAATAGCACTATTTCTCTCTCGAACTAAATTGTTGGTGTTGTTGGGTTCGTCAGCTTTATCACACACACAATAGCATCGACCAACACTTTTCTGCTCGCATTATCAGGAACTTTAATCTGAGAGGTTTGCGTCTAAAAGTCTAAAAGGATTAAATCGAATGAGGATACATCTAGACAGGCGGATGTGAAGAAGAATCTAATGAATGAAGCCCAGTAATTTTCTCAAACTTGTTAATTGAATATAAATAAATTACTTTATTGTTTGATTCACATGGGAGTCAGGACGCACAAAGCTCGGGATTAAATTGGATGAAAGGGATTTTAATTGCTTATGCTATTACACATGTCTAGTTATTTACTAAGCTGCCTGGTGGGCTGCGATGAGAAAGGTGTTGCCCTACTTGCGTAGACAAGATCGCGTTAAAAATATCTTTAATAAGCCGCGCAGCAGAGAGGTGAGAAATGCGCTTTAATTATTCAGTGGAAGTAAAGTGAGCCCCGCCTAGTTAAATGCCAACCTAACCAACCTGATTCAGCACAATTCCAATGAAAATAAATGTTTCTCATTGTTGTGGCGTCGTGTTTTTATTGTACTCCAATTATTTCTCCAATAACCTTCGATTGGGATTTTCTTTTATTTGTCAATCCACTCATGTGTTGCACTGATCAGACTCCACATGAGTTGCAGCAGGTCTCTTGATGGATCACCTGAGAGTCTCAAGTAAAAATCCACAATCACAATCAACTACTCAAGACTCAAGCAAAAATACAAAAGAATTTTTGTTGTCGAATCATTAGCTCAAGAATCTTCCTTGTTTCAGCAGTGCCTATTTGCACGTAAACTGATCAGGAGGACACGGACAGACTCATGTTGAGTGGCTGAGAAGGAGACCTTCTTGTTGACGTCTCGTCATCTAAATGCAACGCAGAAATAAATGCATTTATTTTTGCTAGGCCACAGACTGAGAGTGTATATACTCAAGACTCAAGGGTGGACGGGTGGACCACACAAATTGGAGATTAAGGTTAAGCCGTGACGCAATAAACTGGGGTCCTTTTCATCTCATTAATTATCTCTGGTCCATTCCTTCCGACATCTTCGTCATGAGCCCCTCTGAGACTCTTCTACCACGTCAAATGCAAAGCCCATTCCACAGCGAACACGGGGAATGTGTTTTTCATTATCCGCGTGTTCTGGGAGATGTAACTCTGTCATCCTCGAGCTCTCTGGTCTTGTGACCGACACGAGAGTGTTAAAGTAGATTTAGAGAGCCAGAATGGGTAAATCCGTAAACCTATGTTGTCAATGTTGTGAAACCGAGATGAGCCAAAGTCTTGTTTTCTTTCGAAACAGAATTACGTGAGTATCTCCCTATTGCTCAACACAGCACAGCTTCCTATAAAACCATTCAGAATTCCAAATTTTAGGTTTTGTACTTTTGTCATCCTCCTGTACTCAATTTGAATCCCTTACTCTCTCTCTCTCTCCACCCTGCGAGTCTCGAACGCGCAGAATATTTAGGGAAGGAAATGTTCATGATGAACCCTAAACCAGAAGAACTACGAGAGAGGAGGAAGAAACGAGGGGACAATTTTAGCCGACTTGCATTTACTTAACACAAAAGCATTACCACTTTTACTAGTGAGAGAAGAGAGCTAGTCGAACGAACCCTCTCTACTTACTTACTTAGTTCTATTCCATTATTCTCTCCACTATTTTATTACATTTATTATCAGCCGGCTGCCCGGAATGAAAGCGAAAGCAGTGAATGGAGAGGTTGTAGAGTTTAGAACTGACTGGTTGTGCAACTGATAGAGGAAGAGAGGAGAGAGCATAGATAGATTCTCAACATATCTCCGACTGAACGAGAAGTCGAGTGAAATAGGAGCCTTTTGAGTTACTAACGTGAAGGTCTGTTTGCCATTCGAACCGAAAGAAATAAATGCTTTTAGCCCTTGTTGTACAATCATCATCAACCCTACAGCTTAGGATCGAAAGTATCGTTAGCATTGGGCTAGGGTAGAAAGTAAGCTAAGGGAAGTGGGGAAAAGTATCCTCGTCCAAATTCCATGCTTAGTAGTCACAGAGTCATCCAACACACATCCATTTCCGCTAGAGCTCAGTCTTCCTTCAACAAGCAAGCTTGGCTTTACTTTGGCTTGGCGTTTATCATTCAATAACTTTCCACAAAGCTAAGAATACATTTCGAACTTGCAGGACACACACACACGCTAACAGATTCAAACTTCTACGTTCCAGTTTGACTCCTACGACTTCCACAGTCTCTACAGATCCAGTGAGGGAGTCTCAAAAGGACATACGAGGAGAGAGAGAGAGAAGCGAGATCGCTAGAGAAAAGAGATTTGACTTTTCGATTCACGCCAGTCAAAAGATTTCGGTAAAAGTTTAGAGGCTTCCATCAAGAGTTTGATCCAATAAAGGGATTTAGGAAGTTGAAAGTGTGAATGCTACTCGATTCTCACTTACATTCAAAACAACTGGGCTGTTCATTCATCTGTTGTTCAAGTTGTTCTTGTAGAAGTTGAAGCGAACACAAAGAGTTCGTCTTATTAAACGTAAACTAAAGGAATAACATTAAGCGATTCTCCACTTGTAGTTTCAGCGTGAACAAAATAATATACCTTCTCATTGTTAAGCTTCCAATTGACTAAATACCCCAGACTTAATTAAAAGAACGAAGTAAGCCTTTGAACACACAGCGTAACTTTCAATCTCTGTACAACTTTCTGCTCAAGGAGCTACAAACACAGAGACTACCATTCACAATCACAAGGTAGTGTGAGAATTCCTCTCAGTCAGTCAGATTGGATTTCAATTGAGACTTGAGAGTCTGAGGAAGCTGCAAGCAACCCTTTCATTCTACACGACACAACTTCAGCACGAGTTGAGTCTTCAGCTTGACACATACTTCTTTCTGACACCAGACAGATTTGCCGTTCCTCGCCTTTTCTCCTTTATCTACTTTAATAAAAGTGATTTTGTGTCAAAAAGACTCTTTCTCTTGACATCGTGAGACACAAAAGTTCGTTGAGGTGCGTGTTCGAGACACAGGATCATTTTCTCAGCCTGTAAGAAAACAAATAGGCTTCTTACTTCTTACCTGTCACAAGATCAAAACAGAGATCTTCGATTTCTGAAAATCAACAGTGTGCTAAGCTTGGAAGCGAATAAAGCTTTTACATCAAAATGAGTGACGAGACAGAGTTAGCCGAAGACTCTCCCAATGAGGAAGACATGCCTGAGAAGTAAGATTTTTAAATTGTATTAATTGCTTTATTGACGACACTAAGAAAGTCTTACTCCAAATACAACATGATATCTCGTTTGGTGTTTGGAACTATTTGCTTGTTAATTTATTAGTAATAATAACTACAGTTTAAAAGCCGACTGACACTATCAATATTGGCCTGTCATTTTTAAACAACGAGAAAAGAACCATAAATTCTATTAAATACAGCAATATAGATAACAGGATTCAATTGAAAGATTGAAAAAATTGTAGTCAATTAGAAGCAAGATAATGTACAGCAAAGTCAATTTGGACCTTTAGCAACAGCAATGCATGCCTTTCAGTTGAGGTAGATTTCTAAGATTTAATTTTTTCGTGATAATATATGAAACTAATAAATTAAGATCTGATAAGTGCACGTTATGAAGATGCACACAGGAAGAATCCACAATCAAGTCTTTGACGTGCAAAATGTCATACTTTTGCAGACAGATTGTATTAGCATAGTAATTTGCAATAAAGTAATCTGTCATCAAACATTCATTCCGTATAATTTAAATGTTTACTAGCCCATCAATGAGCAACATAACTTGTTATGCACTCATTGAATTTACGAACTAAAGTATACTCTCGTGTATTTACAAAAAGTCACAATGCAATTATTAGTTATGCAAAGTGCAATTTTATGGTTGAACATTTGTTTGCAAACAATTTACGCAACGAGTTACAAAAGTATGTACAAAATTACAGGATATAAATTAGCACTCTTAATAATTATTACAGGCAGACCTGAAATTGTACCCATCTCCCCAAATGAGATTGAATTGCGATAGAGTACCTCTTCATCTGTATCCTTAATTAAGATTCACTATAAATATATCAGAATCGCCTAACGAAAGAAAGGATGACGAAATCAAAGACAATAATAAATATATATTATTGCTGTAGGTTTAATTTTTGTTCTATTTTATTTCATGATTGCTCAATAATAATGGATTAAAGTAGGATGGATGTCTTTTCTAATTAACAGCATCCTGTGAGAATTCAAATGGCCTTCCACGCGTTCTTGAAGTTTTCTGCTTGTGCTTATTGACATTGCACATCATTTCATATTATAATCGCAATGTTCAAATTGACACGTCCTTCGGTTTGCATAAAGTTTTATGTATACACAGCCACATATATTTTGCACAGCCTCTATGGTTGTAGTTCATGAATTTTTTGACACGCCGAGACAGTTTTATGTAGGTTTCATATTAACGAGGACTTCGCAATAAGTTTTACACTGAATAGTAAATCGAAAGTGTTCTTGATTTGCATAAGTACAAACTGAGGGAAATAATCCCACACACTCGTTTCAGTCTCAACAGTCTCAACCGCAGAAAAGATTTCTCATGTGTCGTGTGATACTTAATTCCCTAGTTGATCTATTATTACTACTAACCAGCTTACATATCGAGTACAGTTAAGTCATTTTATTGAAGGCATTAGAATTTTATTGTTCTAACGCTGCGCCAATTGACTTGGTTGATTTATGTTGCTTCTAAAACTGTCTACAGTCTCTACAGTCCTCACCCTGTGAAATGATACAATATTAATCTAGACGTTACCAGCACCTGCTACAACGGGGTGATTGATGATGATCAATTTTGCTGCCGACTTAGGGAACTTTCTTTTAAAACAGGTGTAAAAATGTTTCGAGCTTTCTTTTGCGTGTATTTTTATGTGAATTAACAATTGTATTAATGGCATCAACGCATCTTGAACAGGGTTAATTTCATTCTAATGCCTCAGATTGGCAAGAATACAAGAGATGAATTTATACGCATTCTGATACATCTGAATGATACATCGCTGTCCAAGCATGAAATTAGGTCTTTGTTACAGGGCACTAGGTTCATATAATTGTGTGAACTGTACATGAAGTTAATTATACTGTACATTAACTTAAAAAAATGTTCAATCAAATGTATCTTTAGTGTGTGTAACGTTTATCGTTGAGCGATCTGTCTGCCTAAAAAGGGAGAAGATTTAATACATAAGAGAGTACTTGAGTAGTCAGCTGCACTCAACAGCTTAATCGCTTTTAATAATCTTAAATAATGGTTGTGAATCGTCCAATTTATACTCGGGTTACTGCTGAGGTGATATGTGAAGTGTGCAGCAGTAAGTAAGACGAATAGTTTATAAATATTACAAGGTTGATCATTGAACCTCATGCTGTATGCGCAGACCTGCTAATCCATAAATGTTTATATTTGAATTGTACACTTGGAACGTGACTAAATGAAATAGTTTTAAGTAAACAGATGCGACCAAAAATGAACCAAAATATTCTTCACAAATGCATACTATACTTTACGTAATTCAATTACTTTTTAAATGGGCTATCAGAGAAAAGCGCAACAAAAAGGTGTATGTTCATTAAGCTGAATTCCGTAATTTGGAGACGGACGTGCAGCAAGCTTTAGTCGCTTTAGATAATGGGCTTGATTTTGATACCCACACAATTCCATTGGAAAGTAAAAGTTTGATGAAATAAGCGGATAAGAGTTTTGTCATTGAGCTCAATGAATAACCAATTTTGTGAACCAGAGTTTCACTTTTGTCAATCTCATCTTATTGGTATTACTTCACATTAAAATAATGCCATCCTACTCGTAATTGGTTCTCTATTGTTTAGGATTACCAAATCATTTTGTACTTTTGATAAATTAAATTATAGTAACCTCATTCAATGCACAAATGCTAATTCATTATTTATGCCTAATTTGTGACGCACCGTTTTATTCAAGTGGGCAAATAGGCTGGTCACGAGTTCAAAAATCAATGGTCCCTAGAAAAGATGTGATTTATTGATAATTGTTTTGTGACAGGATTGAATCAACATCACTTGTGTCAGACTCAGACTACTGTTTTCCAGAGTTTCGCCTTCATGAATTCATTAGCTCGTC
>JAQGAD010002882.1:0-11886 GCA_034696625.1 Isotomurus palustris
ACTAACCTAGGGGAGTAGCAAAAAGTAACCCTATATTTGTTGACTTCCCCTGCCAACGGTTATCAACCAGATATGGACTATAGACCCTTAATGGCTTAAAGAGTGATTGAGCATCAAGTCACAAGTGTAGATCCCGTCTTGGGGTCTTAATTGCTTATTCGTGATGATAAGACTGAAAGTTGTTGAGTAGAAATCGTACAGTCGTGTACTGCCAGAAAAAGTTCCGTTGCAATGTTGCACTCTACGTATTCTGCGTGTCTACTCCCCACTGTTCCTTCGAGGCTCTGGTTGCTTATCTTTGAAATAGACAAGGACAAACGCAAACGCTGGGCACTCCAACCCGAAGAGGGTGAGTTACATTTTATTGCCCAGGAATGATATCAGACAGAACTGCGTTAATTAGAATTGCTCAAGTTTGTGGATAAGTCCAGGGCAGCCATACCATTACAAATTCATTTAGGGATGCTCAACCTGCCTTTCACATCTTTCTTAGACAGAAGAGTCTCTCTCTACTCTCACTCTTCACCGTTAAGGATCTCTCTCAAGTGTACTCGATGGAGTTGAACTTACAAAACGTCTAAGATGAAGAAGGGGTAGATTCTGCGGTATGAGAGAAATTCCTTAATTACTCTTCAGAGATTGAAATAGATGAGATTTGGTGGTGGTTAATTAGGAAGAAAACGGAAGTTGGAATTGGACTCGGTCTCTCCTACTTGATCCCTGGGAAGACAAGAGGAATGCAAAGAAGAAGTTGGCTGCACCCGTTCCACATGGAAATAATGTGAACCGAGAAGTCGTTCATATTAATATCTTGAGATGCAGACGTTGATCGATCACACAAGAACCTCCCATTCATTACAGTCAACAGTTTACTTACAACCTTACAAACTAGTGAAAGTTTATAGGCCCAAACAAAACAAGTGCCATTCATTTCATTCCGCTATGAAGTGGAACTCGAGAGCAGAGAAGTAGACAGACAGACAGAACAAAAAGCTGGAGAAAAAACGAGGAATGAATAAAGGAGAGTGATTTTTTTCTCTCGTGTAATTCAATAACTTAATCTTGTGCAGAGATGAATATTCAAAGAGCAAAACTGGGAGGAGGACTGGGAGTGAATGAAATTTAGTATGAAAACGACCCACGACCCTCCTCAACGGGATTCCCAGTGGATGGGCATATGGCCTGAGGAAGGACTTGAGGACTTGATTCATTTCATGGGAACTTCATGAAGGACTCGCATCAGAGAAAGGTTGCCACAACCAAACAGATGAGAGTCTCCCTTGAAATGTATCTCTTCTAACATCTCCTCCATTCATTCATTCATTCTAGCAGATATTATGTGATATTCATCAATCTACTCTGCCACACGGCACGCGACCCTTCTTACTCTAACCCCTAAATTAGCACGGAGGGTCCTTCAGCAAAAATCCACTGCCTCCATTCCAAAATTCACAACTTCATTCTCAAAATCAAAATTTTGAATAAGGAACCTATGCAGTTAGGAATACAAATATTACGAAAAAGTTTCTTAGACAGCTTTAATTTTACATTTTAATATATCACAAAATCATATTTTCATCATCTTTAAAATCCGAAGCTTGTCTTTCCAGATCAATTCTATTCTCCCAGTTTCCGAGAGACTATTGAAATAAACGGTCATATTCGCATGAAGGGATACACAGCAGCAGAAGTAGGGAGCCCTTCGACCTTCCTTCTGAACAATAGAGGAAGTAATGAGCAAGTGTTCTGCGTGTCTCCTCATATGGCTCTGGAAGTGTCAAACTTTCGACGATTCATTCACTCATTCCTCCGAAACTACAGCCAACTTGCCTTCAGCAGTCGTCGTCCCTACAACTTACGAACACTGTAACATCTGAATGCACTACGCCATACGATAGAGTCCTTTCTACGAAGGCCCATTAGTCTTTCCCCTGCTGTGTAGCGTGTGGTTAGAAAACGCATTGTGTGTTATTATTGTCCACATCCACATCGACTTTCATGAAAGGGTGGTAATGATGCCAGTGTGGGTTTCACTGTTTGGTCCGCTATGAAATGGGCCATTTCCTCTTGTCCATTCAACAACAAGTCGTCCTTCGTCTTCAAAGACACAATATTACTTTCCGTACAAGTTGGGGTTGCACGGTGCGGGGGTGGATGGATGACCGGCCTAATGTATCACTTATTGCTTCATACTTTCATAGTTTGCTGCTCCGGGTGCATTTCTCGTGGTTGCGGAAAGGATTGTGTCATTTATTTCCATTCTCTCTCTGGTTGGACACACAGGGAAAGTTACTTTCGGTTTATGAGAGAAATATGTCTGATGCCCATCTGGTCAGAGATGAACGCGAAGAGATGGATGGATTAGTGCTACCTGAGTGCTCTCCGTCATTACCGAAATAACCAACCCTCTCGGACTTCTTTTACTCCAAAACGAGAGAATATCCAAACCCTAATTGAATGATGTGCCTTTGGTGAGGGCTTTTTCGTTCAAGCAAATTGGAAACAGCATCGCAGCCCTCTCCTCACTCTCTCTCTCTCTTAATGTAAACTCCTACCTTGTTTCCTAAATTGGGGAAACCTTGTTTGTCATCCATAATATCCACGCAAAGCGTTACGCAGCTTACGCAACCTAACAAATACACACAGACATGAGAGCCTTGATGATGGTGCGTAGTAATATGATTTAAGGGAAACTCTGCAGAAGAACAAGAGTGGATTAGTTTAGTTAGGAGCTATTGACAGGAGGGCTGTGGCTTATGGTGATCATCATCTCCTCACTTTTGAACACAAGGGCTTCTTGGTTTTCTTCCCAGTCATCGGGGAGATATTGCACACTTCAAACTCGGGAAAGGGGGCCTTAGATGAATTACAAGGGAATTATTCGGCAGATTCGGGAGGTGTTATACACGCACTCCCTGTCATTATACGCTTCTATGATGAAAGGATTGTGTGTCCTCATCTAAACAATGAAATCCTTTTCGTTATCCTTTCTATTAGTCATGCATGCATGCAAAGTAGAAGGATTAAAATACTAAAAACGTTGATTTTGTGATCTTGCTCGACACTTTGCTTCAAGATGTATGTTCCGTTCAATCTCACATTCAACAACCTGTGTCATTTCATTGAAAATGATAGAATCAAGTGTTGTTAAAGAATGCAAAATGCACTTACGCAGCCATCCCAAGATGAAAAATCCAGTGGTACACATCCCACACTGAATTTTTATGTCCATTTTGTTAGTTGACAGATGCAAATCCCCTCTGGAGAAGAGTGTTTAATCCCACTTTCACCTTTTAGGATTGTTACGAGTTCCTCCGAATGTATGTTGCTCACAAAATGATTATTACAATTTCTAATTCTGAAAGTAGACGACCTCTAAAAAATGTTAGATGTAAAAACCACTAAACTTGACCCACTGCTATGCATAAATCTTGATATTGATAGATATTTGGAGTACTCACTGAAATACTTGCGTTCGAATTATTCAAGGTACTATAATCAATATTCACTAAAAGTAATTAAATTAACAAATACAACTAATCCACGTAAAACGGGGCAACTTAAGCTGCAGGCAAGATAGGACACCCTGATTCAAAACCTTTTCACAGGAATATGTAGAGAACCGATCCGAACCCGGGTAAAACAGAGACTGAAGTATGAAATCCTGAGCCTTCTCTACTCTTCCCCACCGAAGCTTTGGGAGTGAAATCTCTCAAGAGCAAAGACTACACGATGAAAGCGATGATGATTCATCTCTATACACACACAAGGCCGGATCAACGGGAATGACGGGATTTGCTCTGGCTTTAGAATTACACCACATTTTTATTACTCTCTTCTTTTGAGAGGTTTCAAAAATGAATATTCAAGGGGAGAAGAAACTTTTTGTCAATCCCACCAGCACAAGTCTTCCTCCTGCGAATACTCCGAAATCCTTAAAAATCTTGGCTCACTCTGAGCAGAGGCTTATCTTCGAGCAATAAAGAACACGACGAAGAGTGTGAAAGTGACAAGACTACAGGAACACAAATCTTATTAATAATTGGAGACTTGTATGCCAGGCGATTGCTCAATGAATGTGTCTGCACTTAAATGCTTAAAACTATAAAGTGCAGAGGCAAGAGACTCTCATCTAATTTAAGTCTCTTCTTCCTTTAATAATTTTATGACACGGATTAACTCTAAGGATTCTTCCAAGCTATGATAATTTTACGGTCATGGAGTATACACACTACTGGCATGGTATACACAGTTAGAACTGCCGTGAGATGATCTCTTCAAGCTGAACGCACCCAGAAATATTTTTGAACGACGTGCAATGAGGTTTCCTGGAAATTCGAGCCGCATTTGTCAGCGCTTGTCAACATTTATCTGTTTAGTCATGGCTTGAGTTTCACTTCGCGTTTCGTAATGGTCGAACTACACAAGTCTAAAGTTTTGACGGAAAGAAGGACCCAAATATTATTATTATTGCATCTGCTTAGTATTCTAATCCAGTTCCGGATGGATTTTCTCCCTAATAAACCTTTCATCTGAGTTGTTGGTCTTCACCAGTCTCATATTTCATAAAAATTCATCTTTCCTGCAAAACCTTTCCTAACTCTCTCACTCTCCTAGCCTTCCTTATTTCCCCAACAAATACCTCAACTTTATTCTGTAAAGTTTCTCTGTAACCAAATCAAAATACAAAATTCCTATTCAAATTCTATTTCACACGGGCTAAAATCTGAATCGAATTTGTTCCCTTGAATTTGTTCACTAGATTTTTGAAAACTAAAAATTCAAGATCTGTGCAGCCAAAAAACTCGGTACTTTAAAAATATATGTTTTAAACACATGTGCAAATGTACAGATAGATGAGTTCGAAGTAAAAAAGTATACATTCGCGTCTTCATGAAAAGATACTTTTTACAAAATAAGCTCAATTTAACTTTACTCCTACAGATAACAATTTTCTTGCAAGAGAATGCAACTTTGTGAAATTCTTGTTTACCCCTTTCTCCCTCGAAGGAGATCCAGTGGTGCGTGTGATTACACCTTCATCTTCATGCAACACAAGATTTCCATCCCACAGACAACCGACAAATCCGCATAATGCAGTTGCTTTTCTCTCAGCACATCCACAGGAAGTTGGCTTAAAAAATAAGTTTCCCTGAAGGTGGACTGGGTAGCTGTGTATACACATACTTCCCTGTCTGAAGAAGAATCCACAAGAAGATCGCTTTTACCTAAGTAAACATCATTTTCCTCATCATTTGCGTTTAAACTTCTTCTAAAAGTGAAGTGCTAAATGATCAGAGACTGTTAGCTATGCATCCAGCCACCCCATTCCAATAAGAACGTCTCTCTTTAGAAGGGAGCTCTCTCTCTCATTCTATTCTAACAGGGAAAAGGGAAGAAGTAGTAAGATTACTGGTGGTGTAAGGGAATAAGAAGCCTCGCTCTGAAAAAGTCTGGTTTTGGAGATAATAGGCCACCCTACCAACACCAAACCCACATCAAAGGATTAAGTGTAATCTCATCTCATGTCATTCTGTCCTACGGATTCACTCCACCAAAAGATGAATGCATGACGAGTCATAGTCAGCAATCACCGATGAGCATGATACTCACGAGATACTCTTCCTGAGGCAATTACATCCACGACGAGCCTTATTCGGTTACAAAATTGACGCTAATCAAACAAGAATTAATAACAGAGTATGAAAAAGTGTCATAAGGTACCCTTCTCCGTCTACAGAAGACAATTAAAAGGATTCCTTCGGGGTGAATGGATGGATATGCACCAGATACATCACTCCAGTTTTATTATACCATCGTAAGAAGAGGCTTGTCGTGCTCAGGGATGATTTGTCTTTTCCCCGTGGCTTCCTTAAGTTCCCTTGCACCGAGATAGACACAATATGAATCATGAATGTATGCAAGTGCAAGTTTAATTCAATTGGGAAGCGTAAAAGCATAAGCGTGAGTGCGTGTGACTGGAGGGAGAGACTTTGTGCAAAGGTGAATAAAAGCAACCCGATGGGAGACTGACGGGGCGGGTAGAAGCTAAAAGAGCATTTCTCCTCACCGAACACCCCGTGGGGATTCCTTTTTTACATTTCTCCATTTCGAATTTCTAAGAAACTGATCATCATACACTTTCCCCTTCTTCCTTCCTTTCCTCCAGAGTAAAAATACCCCGATTGATAGTACCAGATATAAATGTATGAATAGACTTGATGCACTTTCACCAGAAACACAATAAAAGACACCGACACATTGCAATAATATTGCGAATCCACCAAAGGAAAGTTGTAATAAAAGGTAAAGCTAAACTGTTCTACTATTTATTGAGACACGTGAAGCGGACTTCCTGTGTACGTAGGCAGTTCAGCTTTCTTTCTATCGCTTTCTTTTCCTTCCTAAAAGAAATATAAAAGGAAGAAGAAAAAACTGCATTTCACTTGAATTCATCCGATCCGACTTATCCGGAGTAGACCTTCAGGCAATCCATCCATGTGTATGTTTTTAAGGGCGACTGGCTTTCTTCTAAATGCTTTCTCCACCCTCCTTTCTCCAAACAGGAAATTAGTAGTAAAATATCTAAGCACAAACTAAGCTAAGACAAGTCCCAAAAAACCAATATGCTTTTTTGTCCTTTCTCATTGCCTCAAAGAATGTTTTACTTCAATGCAATGGCACCGAATGTGACACGTGCTGTATGATACAGCATTTTTTTACTTTTCGCGGACATGCAGACTCCGTTGCAGAATTGGTGACAAAGAAATGAACCTCAAAAGTCCTCAAACTCAGACGTGGCTGGTGACACGAGGCAGTGGCTTTTCTCCAAGAATTCCATCTTGGAAGGCGATCACTAGAACACGTAACTTCAATACTTCTGACGTCCACTCAAATATTAATAAAACGAAGCAGTGGAACTCTCCATTCTACGCCTCAAGGTAAGTCCTGAAAATAGAATTTGGAGAAATTGTTTTGGAGAATGCGTTAGAGCTAATAATTAATTTTTGAGAGTGTTTGTCCGTTTTCTATAATCTGGAATTTGAAATCAGCGTGCATGATTTGAGGATGAACGGGCGGTCGGAAAATCGAATCATGGAAGATTGTCAGGCTTCGCAAGTTGTGGATGGTGGAACTTTGCATTTGCGAAATAATACACTTGTGTATTGTAAAACTGAAGACGCTGGTTCAGCATCATTGGACGATGATGTTCAAGTTGTTGCAGAAGTCTACACAAATCTCACACTCTATATCGAAACGGACAATGGGCAACTCGTTCCTTTGGGTAAGCGACATGCATCAAGATTTTTTGCAGATCAATATTTGTTATTTGTTACTAGACTAACTAGACACTATATTTGCACATTGTTTATTTCAGATGCGGTCGAGGCTGGCAGTCTTCCTTGTCTTGATGAAATTGTTGTGCCTTATGAACCCGTTGAGTCAAGAATCATAGAAAATGACCAACCAACTGTGGACAATGAACAAGATTCGCAAAATGACGGAAGGAGTGATTACTACGAAGAAGACGACGCGACTTCTCCATTGCTGATGGAAGAACAAATTGTTGATGAGACCATTGTCGACAAGCCCAACCAGGTCAGTTACAACGAGAGTCTGGACATTAACTTGATGGAGCCAATATGCAAATTAGAAGAGAAAGAACCCGACCAGGACTTTATCTCTGCTCCATGGATGCTCAACATCGCTCAAGATGATATAAAAAGTATGAAAGCACGAGAAAAAAGGCAGACACTTAAAAGTGCTCGTGCCGAATTTATACAATTAGCATCAGAAGACGAAATAATCAAGAAAATGGTGTCGAGGAAGGGGAAGAGGAAGGGACGTAAGTTATCTCAACTTGATGTGTTTCTTGGTTTCACACGAGTAATGAAGAAGTGGAAAATTGATAGGATGCTTAATGAATCGGAAGCATCGGTCTAAAGTTAGTTTCAGGTAAATGCCAACAGTCAAGAGACAGTCGGCAATCTAGACAGGGCCAGGGTGTTATTGAACTGATGTAATCATATTATGTCAATGTCTATAGTTCAATAGGTGGGTGTGGTTTTAATTCTAATGTATTCATCACCGGTTCGTGTATTACATGTTTCTATTAAGCTTTATACTTTCCTTTTATTATTTCTACTTCCTCTTTCATACTTTAATACTTTTTATACTTAACCTATAATTACAGTGCTGTCGTGATCTCATATTCATGTTTACGGCAATTCTGTAAGCTTCGATTACTTCAAGGATCCAATAAAAGTAACATCAATGTGAAATCCACCCATCGTGAAATTCTTCTATAAATCGCTCTGATTACACATGCATAAATGCTAGCTAGTGAAAGCAGCGTTGACGTTATCAACGACTGCGACAATATCAGTTTACTTAGTGAGTAACAGACATAATTATTAGTTCAGCAATAATGCAGCTTATAATTTTCTGCTCAGCGTAGCCCTTCCTTAACTTATCCAGAGTGCCTCAATATCCCTTGAAGAACAGTATTCTGCTTCGATTCCACTTGAGGGTTACCCAGTCCGCCTCCTCCAACCAAGTTTTTCACAGCTAAGGCTCCGATGTCCAACACTGCAAAAAAGAGGTCATCATAAGAACATCTTACCTCAATATGCTAATAGCAGCAAGTCGCAGTACGATACAAACTAGCATTACTCATAAATCAAACAAATGACTTACTGAGTCCTTTATCTTGTCTTTTGAGTAGAGACTTCAAGAATGGACTGTAGAAGAAGGGAGGAGCCGATAAGTCAACTAGTATTTTAGGAGTGTACTCTCGGTAAGGTTTGGAATTCCACCTGTTAAGTGCTGCTCCCTCAGCGTCTTGTTGAGTTGAACCCACGGGCATTGTAAGGGGTTCATCGGAGTCCTGTTGGTTAAAAGGATTGTTGTAGGCCAACGCTGCCTCAACAGGAGGGGGAATGAATCCAACAGATATCAACAGAAACGCAGATACGACCGAAACTATTGGACGGTGATCCATTCTCCTGATAGTTAATGTTCAGCTGGCGCTCCTAGCTGGCTGTCTTCAGGAATTTGAATGATTTAGTCCATCATGGAATCAGCCGTATTTATATTTCACCTCAAAATTTTTTATCAATGATATGTAATCTCCGGGTTATTGAAAGCAAGCGAGAAATAATAAGAAATAAGACGGCAAGCTTTTAATTTTTTCTGAAGGATTTAAGAAAACAAATTTTATTCACCTCAACCCGAATGTGTTACAATGTGGTTATTTAAGATGTGTCAACAATAAAATGCAAGTCAACAGCGAATCACTCTGACAGTAACACCCACTGAATTTATACAACCTACGTAGGAGGAATTTACATAACTATAAGAACCGGATATTAGATTCTAGTGAATGAATGGAAACAATTATAGTCTATTTCGTCTTCTTAGAAATAATCGCTTTGATAGCGGGGAGTAAAGTAGATGTCAAGTACTCTTTAGCTTCCTCAGATCCTTGGCCATTCTTCATTTTGATCAAGGCGACAACTCTCTCCTGACATTCTTTCATTTCCATATGTTCTATTTTCTCAAGTTTTCCAGCGAGGAAAGTTATTATTTGAGGAACAAACTTTCCAGATGCTTGGAGAAGTGTGTCAGTAGTCAAAGAGAACAACATCAGAGAAGCAATGTGGAGGAACAAGGCTGGGTCAGAGGTTTCTGCACCTTCGAGGTCCTTCATCAAAGAATCTCGAACTTCAAGGAGAATATTTCTGGGACTGAATGTTCCTTTGGAAGACTTCTTAATTGGAGGTAAAATTGTTTCAAGAGACTCATTGAAAGATTCGATAGACTGTGATTTTCCTAACGCCAACATGGATTCTCTTACAGGCCCTGCAGGAGCATCACTGACCTGTAAAAAAGAAAGTAATCAATCACACATTAAAGCACACCAACTGACCAACTGTTGAAATAATCAACACTAAATTCTTACTTGAGCATTTTCATCCAAACCAGCTTCCATCAGCACGAAGGCAGTTGCAGCCACAACAATATCCTGACCGAACGATTTCAACAGAAATTTTTCAAGTTGAGTTTTGACTTCTCCTTCGAAGTTGTTTAATCCTTCTGTATACAGCTGTAGCATCGTGGTCATCTTAAATAATTTCTCCAGTACTTCATCTTGACTCTTCTTGCCACATTTCTCAGACATGAATTTATCAAAACTTTCTTTGAGGATAACCTGGTACTCGTCTTGAAGGCCACTAAAAATTCAATGACATTTATTCATGCTATAATTTTATTCTTATTTTTAATCTGCAGGAATTTTTCACGGTGTTTATCTAATATGCTAATTTACCCCGAAATGCACTGAGCGATACTGTCCAACAATTCTTGTGATGAATCAGTAAGAGCTTCGTTCTTGCTAATCATCTGTCGAATTTCTTTTACTGATTGAAATTCCAGCTGCAATGGTCCTTTCTTCAGATTACCAGAAGCCGCATTATTAGTAGATGTGGAGGACCCTTTTTGTTTTGCTGGTGGATGGTCTTCATCCGAATCGGACCATCCATCATCTTTGTTCTTTCCAGCCAGGTATTTCTACAATTCATGTAGTATTATACTTATACATCAAAATAAATGTTTGTAATAACTGTGTAAGTCATGTGTCATGTACTAAGTACCTTCTTGGTAGACTTAGTTTTGGTTTCTCGACCCTGCGTTCCTCCACCGGCCTTTCCTCCAGCTGCTTTCTTTCGTCGATCATCTTTCTGCAGAAATAATCTTAAAATTGAACAGATGAGATACAAAAGGACGAATAATCTAACTACGAACTTTTCCGCCTCCTCGTCCATCGTCATCTCCAAATTCTGCCATTTTTAATTTCTTCTCTGCAGCTCTGGTCTCATTCACCAGTTGAATGTACTTTCCGGAACTGACATCCTAAAAGATAAGAAAAAACCTAGGTAAATACTTATCTACAACAGTAAAACAACGCAAACTGAACAAAGCGGCAGAGAATACGAAAATCTACCTTAGAAGCCTTTTCCTGCATCAGCGTTTTAAAACCAGTCTTCAAGTTCTGAAGCAATTTCTTGCTGACAACTACTGAATCAAAGACTACAGCGTCCTTTACTCCGCTTAACACGTTGTCGAGTAATAGCTGAATGTCTTGCTCAGTGACACTAACGGGCAGTACTGACCCTATATCGATCCAGCCAGGATTTTCCAAACTTTCTTCAACTTGTTCTTTTGCCTAGAAAGATCACATTCGTTGCAGACAATTATCAAATGAATATTATACAATGCTTTCTGATAATTTTATTCCTAATATACTTCTTACCTGTTTGAATAATGATTCTCCTAACACACAAGTCTTAAGAAACAACAGTTCCTGCTTTTGAAACCGCTTTGTGATGAATGCTTTTGGGTCGGAAATTCCCAGTCTGTTAGCAGCGTCCAAGTCGACATACCCATTGCCATTCATGAATCCTTCAACCCATTGTATCTGCGCTTTTGAGTACGCTGCAGGAATGTAGTAAGCACTTCGCATACTGCCTCCTCCAGAAACAAGTCCTTCGATTCGTCTTGTAGCCAACAGCTTATCAACAATACCTAATCATCAATAAAATACGTAAAGTTACTTATCCACTTGAATCGTTCATACCACTACCGTAAAGAATATCTGTGTATCTCACCAAAGAACAACTTCTCTGGAACATTTGATCCAAACTTCACAAGAATTTGATTAATCGGCGTAGGTTTCGTGACAGCAGAAAGAATTCCTCGAATTCTTGCTGTGTTCCTCCTAACAAAAGTTTCCGTATAGATAAGCGACGGATCGTCAGCATCTTGTTTCCCATGAATTATCTTTCCAATCCTCCGTTCAATCTGATCCTGTAGAAACTCCCCTGGCAA
>JAQGAD010002883.1:0-11874 GCA_034696625.1 Isotomurus palustris
TTTAAACTCATTCTTTTGTGTAATGCCAGTCAGCAAGCACAATAAAATAAGAGTTTTGATCATACTCGCTTTCTAATTGAACCCAACACACACACATTTTAAATGTAATTGTCTTCTCTACTCACTACACCTTAATCCTTAACCGGTCAGCTCTGTGAACGTAATATTATATGTTGCATAAGCCATAAGAATTAGAACTGCACCTTTAAACGCGTGACAAATTGAATTATCTCCACTGTAATAAATGCATTGTACTTCCTGACTTTTAATTTCCAAATAATTTTGTAAAACTTTACTTTATTCAAACCATTAAATCCTTAAATCCTACAACTACACATTATTTTTAATCATCATCCATTTCATCTGAAAAATGCATTATAATCCACAAAATACAGTTAATTTTGTATTTCAATAAAAATAAAAAAATAAGATGTGAATTAAAAGCTACAAAAATAATCTCCACTTAACACATTTGTACTCAATCTCTCGAGAGATTAAGACTTGAGAGGAGTTTCTGCAATTGATTGATTTGTTTATGAAGCATTTTCTGTCTGAGTCCTTGCACCTCGGAATTTGTCAACGGTGCTGTGTACGTTTCCTCCCTTCTGCGACTCCCACTTCCTTCCGTATCCACTTGATCCCGAGTCAGGATTTTTTCAGAGTTGCCACCTCGAAGATTATATTCGTTGTTGCTACTCTTTCTAGAATTGCTGCTGGAGCTACTGCTGGAGCTACCGGAAGAGCTGCTTTCACCTTTCAACGGAAGATACGGAGTTCCCGGTCCAGCAATTGATAGCCGATCTCGTTCACTATTATTGTTCTCCCTTCGATCAGGTCTACTCAAGGGTCGAGCAACACTCTCACTATTCTTGCTTTGAGAAACAGGCCGTTCAATGTCAAAGTTGTCTCGTGACCTTTGACCATCATTAGCAGAATTGTAGTTATTAGGAGAATTGTAGTTGTATGACTCTGTCATTTTAGCCCTCCGACCACCAGAGCCTTGATTGCCTTGAAATTCCTCAGAAGACCTGAGTGACGCGTCATCATCTGACGATCCATATGAAGATGAACCTGCTGACGAAGAAGGCTGCTTAGCATTGCTGTCATAATCCCTGTACCGACTTCTCGTTCGATCCACTCGATCTTCGTCGTATTTCAAGGGTTCGTTGTTATTGTTTCTCGGCTTATTGGATCGAGATCGCTGAGGAGCTTCAAGTGGACTTGGTGGAAACTCGTCATCCCTGAAAGACGCTGAGAGACGAGTTCTGCCTCGAAGATTCCTTTGCCTTTCATCTCTATCTCTATCCAAGCCAGACAGCCTCTGGTAAGTTGAGAACGCAGCAATAATCTAAATAAAATTTAGTTCACAATTAGATCCCTCATCCTGTAAAAAACTATACAAATCTACAACTATTAGAAACTCAAAAATACATCTTGAATAGACGAAGCAGCAGCTGTAGTAGTTGTGGTGCCTTCAGTAGTCGTCGTAGTTGTAGCCTCCGTTGTTGTAGTTGTTGTAGTTGTTGTAGGCTCAGTTGTAGTTGTAGTAGTCGTTGTAGTTGGCGTAGTTGTTGTTGTGGGTGTGGTGGTTGTAGTTGTAGCCTCAGTTCTAGATCAATTTATAACATTTTCTGTCTCAGGAATTTTCAAAAAAATCTCTAAATCTCCAAGTCTCAAAATGTATTAATATAAAACCATACGTGGTTGTCTTATCCTTCTTCTTCTTATCTTTCTTCTTCCGAGAAGATCTCTCGTCTTCCTCTTCTTCCGAACTTGACAACGCACTCACATTCTCGGCTTCTTCGTCATCGTCGTCATCGTTCTTCTTGCTCCCTTTCTTTCCGCTGCGTCTTGATGATTTCTGGGTCACAGGAACCAACTCAAAAACCGGTGGAGCTGGTGGTCCTTCGTGATGTCGGGTGTGGGAGTGTCCGTGTCCGTGGTGCGAGTGTTTGGGTGGATTTACCTGAGCAAAGAGATGATCTATCGCGTGATTAGCCGTGTGAGAAGGATCTTCCAATCCGTGAATATGCAAGTGGTTGTGGGACACAGGCTTATACGTAGGATACTCTGGTAAAGAAGGCACAGCAAAGAGTCTTCGAATCGTAATGGGGTGATCTGAACCGACGTATTCATTTGAAGGAATTGAAGCTACGAGACATCCAGTGTTCATCGGGTATGGCCATTCTCGGTCACCATCTCCGGAGTATGGCACCATGAATCCTTTATTCATGCACATTACTTAAATGAAGTTATGAAGATATTAATTGATCCATGAATAAGATTAAGTTACCTGAAGGGGCTAAAACATTAACTTGAATCTGAGACACAACCATCGGCTTATTCAATGGGATTTCCACTGCTGGAATGTGATACCCATCAGTAAGTCCGTACCATTCAGGATACTTAATGTTCACTCTCAGTGATCGTTTCTTAATTCAAAATCGAAACTTAATCATTAGCAACTAACTCATATGCAGTGCAGAAGCTGTCTAACCCTAAGTAATTACCTTAATCCTGAATCTCTTGTTTGGACTGACTTCCAAAGAATTCTCCGGGACGAAATACAAAGGCACTGTTTTCTTTCCAGGCATCGCTTCTAAAGGTCTCATTAACGCCATGGAATACACCGTTGGGGCTACAGGATACGCAGCTGGGAACGTCTATCACATCATATTTGTAACATTTCACATAAAAATTGATTACTCGTGTGTTTCATAATGATTCATTAAGCATTATCAATTAAGATTACGCATTATCAATTAATGCTTAATGAATTAATTATTGTTAATTGTTACCCTGTCTTTGTAATACACAGGCAGATCGTATGAAGGGAGAAACGACGATGTTGCCGAGTGATCTCCAACACCCAACTGTCCCAACGCATGGCCCATGTTAATCGCATGATGATGACCTAATTGCTGGCCACCTCCCGTAATTTCAGAATAATCTGAGTAGAATTGCCCATTCACTTGAGACAATCCAATGATCCCACAAATCATCGCCATGAAGAGCCATTTATTCTACGAGAAAAAATATTTTTATATTTCAATTCCACAAATACCTGAGGTGAACCATTTACTTATTATTATATCTAACCAATTAAAATGTTAATAAACTTGTTAAAAAGCAATTAATCTTTGTGGTAAAATGATTTAGAATTAATGATAACCTTAGATTTGAATGGGAAAGGAATAAGGTGAGAAAGGGTAAAGATGGGTTCCCACGATAAGGTGGAAGTCGTGGAGGAATATGACTCAAGGACAAAACCAATAATCGTAATAACTATTATGTAAGTGTCATTTAACGTTTGTTTTATTGTGGTTACTTCTTCAGCTTCTTAAAGACACACAATTTACATGGATGAGAGAGTTTAGGGTTGTTTTTGTATGCCTGCACACTATAATTTAATATTAATCATTTTCGACTTTTTTATGGGTAAGAAAAGTCTCATAAGAATTTAAAGAGTGATTGATGGAGCTTCGTAGGTGTGACTTTGTGTGACAGAAAAAATGTTAAACGGTGGCAAATAGGGCGGATGATGCCAATAAATTTAATTGGGTTATTGACTACTTGCTGAATGATAACATAGCTCGGGTGGAGTGTAATTTACTTAAAAATCATCTTTAATGGGGCTTCAGGCTTAATGAAAAGTTCGACCTAGGATTCCTAGGGCGCTTTTCAAAGGTTAGAAATTTTGTTCATGGTTGTTTACCATTTTGTATCATTTGGGAAGAGTATTTTAAGGGTACCATTGTTGGTTGGAGTCATTTTTCAATGGCAAGCTTATATTTTTATATTAAAGCCTTGGCTGATAACTACCAGGATATTAATTATGTCCCCACTAACGGATATCGATAAAACATCCTCGTGCCTTCTTTAATCTGCTGGAAAAGCCAAGAGTGTGACACTATGTTCTTCAGAGATTGTTAATTGCTTGTTTGAGAATCCAGATATATCAACTTCTTTCGATTATAGCAATAAAAATTTATGGTTGCCTGACGTCCTCTAATCTTAAGCATGCAATAATATGTTTCTTAAATGTGCTACTACTGTAAGTACCAAGGATGCGTGTGTTCATTGTCGATTTGTTTGATTTTGTTTTGCTCGAGGAAAATTTCCCATGATAATTTCAGAACATGCGTCTAGTGAAGAAACTTTGTTTGTATCACAGCGAAATAGATTCAGAAATTTTCATAAATCAGATTGACTTATGCAGATTGATTTCATATTTCATCAAGTTCTACCTACTTTTAATTATGTATTAATTAGCTCAAATCAATTGTATTGTGTGTGAAGAACAAGAACTGCATTTTCAGTTGCGTGTATAAAGTAACTCTTAATCCATAAATATCAAATATTTTATTTTCTAGTCAAATACAACATTTTAAATTGATTCGCAGAATATTTTGGATTGGGGTTCAATTTGCATGCTCGATTTCCCTAATAAATCACAATTGGTTAAATTTTACACAATAATAAGCGAAGAAGACCTTATACAGTTTCGCATTCAATCCCACTTAACTTTATAATAATATGAGGATATTTTCGTAGGAATTAAATATCAGTTCAATAGTAAGTAAATCACAAGAAAAATTGAAAATCTAGAACAACACTATCGTGCTACTATGTTGACCTTAGCCAGATCCATTCTATACTTAACTAGTTTAGTTATTCCTCTTTAAGCAATCAAACAAAATTAAAATGTTGAATCTTACCTGTGCACTCGTCTTAAAACCTCTCCGAGCACTAGCGAGTCCCATGATGACTCACTAAAAATCCCGTCACTTTCACTGCCAGCAGAAACCTCCGAAATCTGGTGCTTAATTTTAATTAAAATCACTTTCAACAGTCTCAATTGCGTGATCGTGATTGCTGCTGTCACTTGACCGACTAATTAAGACGACTATAAAGTTGAACTAAGGGCAACTTAATGAGTCGCCTGTGAGTCTCATGAAGGAGGGGAGACTTGTTAAGTTCTCTTAGCAGAACATACAAAACTGGCCTTTTCTTCTGTGGAAATGAGAGCAACAACCAACGCTCACCAATATTACATTTTTGTTTGTTCAATTCTATCCTTCGTACTTTGGCATGTCATGATGTAATCGCATTTCTGCTAAGGGAACACTTCACACTCCCGTAGGAGACTTTTCCCATGAAGAAGCCTTGCAAATTCATATTTATATCTGTCTTAAAACTCTACTTAACATCAAGCAAAGCAATGTGGAATATTGTTATAGTGTGAGCTTATCGAATGAACTCAAAAAGTACACATTTACACACAAACTTGCATTTTATACGTGTGAGAAGAATCTACCACCGGTTAATTAACATAATGAATCCCACCTTTGAATGACTCTCTTTAGTCTTAATACTTCACATTATACTCAATTTTAACCTTTGCTGCTTCGTCTGCACTCACATCAATTCATCTCACTATGAGTCAAGTGGACTTGAAATTAAATTTTAAGGTAAAAGGCTCTTACATTATGGGTAATACCTTAAATACTTTTGAAAGGTCAGGAAGGAAGAAAACAAGGAAACCAACAACCATCACAATTGTTTTACAACTTGAAAGTGACCTTTCTACATGACATACAACGACATGACAGGTCATATTACATTTGACATTCAAGTTTAATTGAGATGGTGCATTTAGATAAACACGGACTTATGAACAGATTTATTAATTTATGATGAGTAGCTTTACAGTTTTGCCAACGAAGGTCTTTCATTTGAAGTACTCTAACTATCTAGTTCATTAATTGTATGCACCAATGACAATCCACAAACCCTTCATTAAAATAAAAATTAATCAATGGAGGTGACACGTATTGTCCGGTGAATTCCTTTTTACATAAAAAACACGTGTCATTTTACTCGTCAGGATGCTCTACATCAATTGTTCAATTCTTTAGCTATTTCGGCCAGCATTTGTCTTGGCGAGCAGTTTAGCTATGAACCTAATTTGCAAATTTTTTGCACTTTCGTTGCTAAATGTCGTTTATGGTGAAGAAGCAGATTTATTATCATTAGAGAATCCCATTCTTCGTGACAAGAGAGTTACTGCAGGCAAATAACCACCATTTAATTATGAACAAAATCACTTGCAATTGTATCTTCATCTCTTCAAACAGCTGACTGCAGGTTGGGGTTTAAAGTTAAGAAAGGATCTTCAGTCTCAATCTCTTCATCCCAAGGGAACTGCGAGTTTGATTTAATTGTAAGTTACCCTTTTTAGCTTTAAACAAAGTAACGATAATTTTTATTTTTCATTATATCAAACGAATATAATTCCAAGGGCGGCACAGGATGCATCGTAGAGTTGAATTGTGACGTAGAACTTCCAGGAAAGCCAGGCAATTGCGGAAACTCAACTTTGATAATCTCAGATGGAGTTGGAGGTCAGAAAGACTTCTGTGGAAAGGATGTCACTGGAGGCATTCTACCACATGCGGATAACTTAAAGGATCTCTTCGTGACTGCCACCAACACTGGAAAAAGCAAATGGTCTTGTAAGGCTACTTGCACATCCAGAAGTAAACTGAACATAACATCAGGTCTCGTACACACTTACGCACTCCCAGTCAAGACTGATAAGCCATTCGTTCATCTTGTCATTCAGGTGGAACACCACTTCCCAAGACTGTAGGAAAGAAGGAAGAGTCCAGATGTGGTATGTCAATGTGTGAACAAACACTTTACGATTTAACTGTGCATTAAAAGTATAGAGTAGACTTTTAATCCCACTCTCTCGTGTTTTATTCCTATGCTTGCAGTTTGTGGCTGTCCAAACAAAGATGACCACATTGTCGGTGTGGAAAATGCCAAATTCAACGAATTCCCTTGGCAAGCTGCTGTCGTTCTTCCTGGAACCAGGTTACTTGTATGCGGTGCCACAATTATCAACGACAAATTCATCCTCACTGCTGTAACATTTCGAATTTTTCACAATGACGAACACAATATTGTTCTAAAGTATTATCAATTTATTATTACAATATCATTAATATATATTTATTTATTTTGTCATTAGGCCCATTGTTTCGTAGATATTAAACCTGGACAGATTGAAGTTCTACTTCACGCTTACACTCTGGACATGACGTCGAAGCAAGAAGGCACTCAAAATGTTACTTTGGTGTAAGACGTACTGAATTCACGTCATTTATATTTTAATCTGATTGCTTTCTGATCTTGTATCTTTTCTAATTGCAGTCAAGAAGGGTCTACTCGTAGTCCCGGATATAAAGGGAAAGCGGCTACTGACAAGGAAGAACACAGCTTGAGATACAAAGTTGCTGAAATCATCAGACATCCTCTGTTCACCTTGGCGTAAGTTTGTTGCCTCTCCATGCGTGTTAAAAATGGATGTTGCTCGTATGACAAAAAGCTTTGGAAATATATCCCCACTCAATTACAATCCTGTCTCAGGTATGATTACGACTACGCTCTTTTGCGTCTTGATCGGAAGGTGAAATTGATTTCAGCAAACTCACCCACGCCTATTTGCTTACCTGACATGGACGAACACTTTCTGGATGAAACTTTTGAGGGAGAACTGCCGTGGATTGTTGGATGGGGAAAAGCTAGTGAAACAGGAGGAGGTTCGACAAGAATTCTTCAGAAATTACAAATACCCGTGATCCCACTAAAAGTTTGCCAGTCATGGCTGAAAGGATTTGTCACTCAGAGAATGATCTGCGCTGGTTATGAGGCAGGTGGGAAAGGTGAGTTATTGGATTGTAGTGGATTGACAGAACAAACAAGCTTTTTAATTGATTAATTACTTCATACAGACGTTTGTACTGGAGACTCAGGAGGTCCACTCATCCTAAAAATGCCAAATAAACAATGGCAGCAAATTGGAATAAGTTCGTGGGGTGAAGGATGTGCCAGGGACCGCAGTCCTGGATATTACAGTCGAGTCACTGGTAAGTGGTAACCAGCATTGCCAGCTTCATAAAACGTGAGGCTACTTAAGTTTTGTTTCCCTGCTTTAAATGCAGACAATGAGCAATGGATTCATCACCACGCAAGCACCCATGGAGCCAAATGGTGTAGGACTAAGACTAATAAATAATTACAGCCGGAACCTGGAAGGAATGGTTCGCCAATTATCATTTGTGGTTGGAATTTTGTACCATTTTGTACAGTTTTTTAAACAAATGTTTTTCATTCATTGCTACACTACAAACTATCGTTAGATATTCAGAGTTAGTGCAGAAGACCGTGTCATTCTTAGAACCTCTTAGAAAGTTTCTTGACTTATCCCTGTCCACCTCAGTCCTCCCATTCATCATTTAAATAAGAAGACCCAATTGTAATGAATTTATTAGCCATTCAATAAAACTGGTGGTTCAGATTTTCTCCTGTTAATTGTATTACTCTAAAATCTAGATCATGATGGCTCATATCATTGTTGCTTTAAACACATAGTACAATCGCCGATAATTTCCTGAATGAATACAATGATTAGATTTGTGACCGGTCACCGGTATTGTAATTATGGTATTTAGATCAGGTCACAATCTACAAGCTTTCTATTCGCACTTGTAGATAATTGATTTGCCACTATTAATTAATCACAACTGAGGCACATTCGTTCTCAGTTTCTCAGTACGGTCGATATAATTTATCTCTGCAGAAATGGCTAAAATTTGGACCATTTTTGCACTTCTCTTGATGTTAAATGCAGCCTTTGGTGAGGATGAATTAATAGAAGACTTAACAGAACAAGAATCAGAGATTCGTGACGACAGAGCTCCGAAAGAGAAAAAAAGCAAAGGTAGCAAGAAAATAATTAAACATTTTCCAAAAATATCTAACACATATTCTAATTTGTTATTCATTCTGAAAGTAATCTGCAAAACTGGAAAGTACGGCAATAAGTCAGTAAGCGTTGGTTACTCTCAGAAAGATGGGGATTGCATATTTGATTTCATTGTAAGTAACTGGAATATTTCTGGCGAAGTATCGGCTCAAAGCTCATAAATGAAATAAAATGGATAAATGGACTTATTGTGAATTAAAAACAGGGCGACAGAGGATGCGATATAGAATTAACCTGTGACATCGATATGCCCGGAAAACCTCCCGATTGCGACGATGCAAGCTTAAAGATTTCGGATGGTGTCGGTGGATTCGGGGTCTACTGTGGCAAACAGACTGTGACTGTTCAACCTCATTCTCCAGACCTCAGAGATCTTTTCGTGGACGCCTCTGAAGCTGGTGGCAAAAAATGGTCTTGTAAATCTGCCTGCGCATCTGGTGGTAAGGCACTTAAAAAGAAAATTAGTTGAGCATTCTTAGACGGTTCATACTCAAGCGGTCGTACACAATTTTTAGCAAAGAACCGTTTACCCAAGGCTTTAGAAAAGAAGGAAGAGTTCAGATGTGGTAAGCAATTAAAATTAAGAATATGGGAGCAACTTACATATGGCTGATCATTAGAAAATAGAAGCGAAAGATTGACGTGATTTTCTATATTCACACAGTTTGTGGCTTGCAAAACAAAGATGACCGAATTGTCGGTGGGGAAGATGCCAAAATGAACGAATTTCCGTGGCAAGCTGCTGTCGTGTTTCCTGGAACTCGGGCGCCTTTATGCGGTGCCTCTATGATAAACGACAAGTTCATCCTCACTGCTGTAACTCAATTAACACTTTAAAACCTACGAGCATATTCCAGCAGTAAAAATTGCATTTTCTTTAGGCCCATTGCTTCGTTTTTGAAAAACTGGTCGCCAAAGACATTGAAGTTCTCATGCACGCTTTTATTTTGGACATGACAGAGCAAGAAAACGCTAAAGATGTTCCTTTAGGGTTAGCTCCCTCCCTTCTACCTGACTTAACTTTTTGTTTTAAATTTTGAGAAACGAAAGACCTTAAACACTCGATAATTTTTAACTTTTAGTCAGGAAGGATCTACTCGTGGCAAGGGATACAAAACGAAATCTGTTACCGACGCGCAGGAAAAATCTAAGAGGTATAAAGTTGCTGAGATTGTCAATCATCCATTGTTTAATGATAAGTAAGTAAAATTCTAATTTATGACATGCTCCAAATACTCACGCATTTTAAATAACATCATGCAATGTCTGTTTTCTCAGCTACGACTACGACTATGCTCTTTTGCGTATTGAGTCTAAGATCGACTTGGTTGCCGCAGACTCTCCAACGCCAATTTGCTTACCTGAACCAAAACCCAAATTTATGGAGCAGACTTTCGAGGGAACTAAACCTTATGTCGTTGGATGGGGAAAGTCCCACGAAAAAGCAGGAGCATCGACAAAAGTTCTCCAGAAATTGGAAGTCCCCGTTATTCCACTTAAAAAATGCGACTCATGGGTTGACAAAGTTACTCAGAGAATGATCTGCGCTGGTTATGAGGAGGGTGGTAAAGGCAAGTAGTCGCATAAAATGATAAATTGATCATTTCATACATTGCAGTCAATTAGATTCGACCAGCCAATTTAATTCAGCTACTTTTGTGTTATAGACGCTTGCACTGGCGACTCAGGAGGTCCACTCATCTGGAAACAAGAGAACAAGCAATGGCAACAAATTGGAATCGTATCCTGGGGTTCAGGATGTGCCAGGAAAAAATCACCTGGATTCTACAGCCGAGTCACTGGTAACTAATTAATTAAAGTGACCCTGAAAATAGCTAAATGATACAAACTGAGTGTTAATTCTAGAAAATTTGCCGTGGATTCTTCAACACGCCAGCACCCACGGGGCAAAATGGTGCCGAATTGCCAAAGATTAAGAGCTCCTAATAACAATTGGCTGCCTTCATGTCTTGTCTTTATTTTTCTTCCTCCACAACTCTCTTGTGCTGACACAAGGAATTTCGAATACTAATTTATTGATGCACCTTATTTATTCAGAAATAAATAAAATTCAATTTTAAATTTCTATAATAGCCTGTCATCATCGGGTTTGGTACTCAATTAAATAGTCGCCTAGACATGCAACATAATGAAAGGATTCACGTGAACCATAGTTGAAACACAGAAAATTGTGTTGTCCTGATCATCTAAAATATCCACTTCCATATGGAAGGTTTGTCCAGAGAGAACGTCGTTAGGAACCATGCTGAACTTAATGACGTACATGTTTCCAGGTTGAACAGAAGAGTTGGGAACTCCGGCAGTCATTATCGACACACGATATCCATTTGCCAGGACAGCATCAACGCCAAGCCTAAGTGACTTCGTTGCATGGCCTGGAATCATATCAGCTTCGACACTCACGAGATAACCTGGATCAACGTGACACACTGCATCTCCTGACTGGCATCTGTCGATTCGAATGTCGTGCACTGTCGTGTTCGTCGTCACTCCACCTGGAAAAAGCAGATTTCATGTAGTCGTACGAATCCAAAGAACCAACAACAAAATGCATCTTTTTACTTACATTCTGTCCACTGTACAGTTCCTTTAGGAGAAATGGCATCTTTAAAGCTTTCCTTGTGAAACAACGAGACTGAATTTGCATCAATAAAATGAATGCACACAATTAAAATCACCAAAGTATTCATTCGGCTAGGCATGATGAATTGAAAGTGAATGATTCTTGTTCACTTTAAGCAAATACTTTTGTGCATGTTGGAAATGACTGGTCGTCTCCGTCTCTTTCCAACAGTCGAAAGTCGAACAAACAAGTTTTGTTTGCCTCAGCGTTTGCACGAGTTGTATTTGAGTAATCCATACTTGAGATTATCTTTGGTAGGCTTATATGCAACTGTTTGCAAGTCATATGATTTGCAATTGGGATTTTATTAATCAAGGAGTCAGATTACAGAACGCGATAGATCATTTTGGATGCATTAAGTATTTTTATTAATTGTTACAAGCGACTAATCACAATT
>JAQGAD010002884.1:0-11869 GCA_034696625.1 Isotomurus palustris
ACCAGGGTGTAGAAAGTCTCCTGGGCAAAACTTAGAAAAATGACCCAATTGCAAGCTTGAGAATCCTTCAATTCCAAACACGCTTTCCACTGCTTCCAATTGCATTTCAAAGGACCCTGCGAAATGATGCAGGTAGAGGCCAACAATTGGAGGGTTCGAGTGCAGAGAATTGACTTCCAAGACAGCCTCCTTCGCTTCCTTCAGCAGACTAACTCGTTCGGCCAGATCATCAGTCCTACCAATAAGATTTACCGTCACAAACAGAGAAAGAGTTTTCGAAGCCTTGTTTGCATGGAGATGCGCCCCAAATTTTTTAAGTGTTTCTGAAATCAAGCCACGGTGGTTCAAGAAAACCTCAATCCTGTAAAAAATCTTTCTTTTGATCTTACTAGCAGATGTGACTTCCATTTTGTGAACTCCATTAAATCTTGACGAGATAAGATTCATGGATCTTTTCACGTCATCTGGAGATGCGTACGAATCCCACACCTGGTTGACAAAGAGATCAATGCCTGCTTCGAGAACTGAAGGATTCGTCCGTATACAGTTGATGTCAGTAATGTCAGATAGCTAGCAATTTCAAGCAATTACTTGTAAATAACTTGCATTCTCATTGTCAGTATATGTTAGATAATTTGTTACCGTATATGCAGGCACGAAAAAGATTGAAGCGATCATAAACAGCTGCATCCTTTGTGCACAATAATTTTTGAAAAACACAACGGAGCCAGTTGATGGAAAGCTTGTAGTATACCTAGAGTTAACTTATGAAACTGTACAGTTACTCTTGGTAGTAATAGTTTGAATGACTGAAATAGCCTGGAGATGGAAGTGATTTATAACTTCGTGGTGTATTTTATTCTGTTCGTCATTCGTCTTATTAGGATTTTAAAGACGTGGCATGTTGTTTTTCCTAGAAAATGAGAATGTAGATAAACTGAAACTACGAAAACTATTCCCCAGAGGAAATATTAACCACCTTTTAATCGCGGTGTTGATTCCTTCCTCTAAAACTAAAAAAACATTGACGGCCATTCTGTCGCATTTTACTAAACAAGTTAGTTTGTTAAGCACGCATTTTTATCATTGAAGCGGATGTTAAACTGCAGTTTTTGATGAGAAGTTTATGGAATTGAATTAATTAGGCAAATCACGTTGAAGACGGAGTTTAGTGTTGGTATCTATTGATTTAAATTGTGAGGGTGCTGACAAAATTAAAGGATATTTACATTTGTTGTTGCAAACTGAATTTTGGTTAAGTAGATATGGATGATAAATGGATTCATAAAACATCGCTTCATTGTCGAACCTTTGGATGTGCTGGTTATCTTGAATGAGGAATGCTTGAACGAGTGTCTTATCTTTTTATATTATATATTTTATAAATGACTTCCCAAATGTTTTTGGCGGAAATTTGTCATCTGTGTAATTCAATTTTAAATAGGAATTATTTTAGAAAAAGGGTAATACGTAATTAAGATGTAATTATTGTTTGTTTCGTACATACAAATTCCAGAATGAAACCATTTATTGAATTGGTAGATACATGTGTGAAAATAGAAAGTGAATATTCGCAGATAAATAATCTTACTCTAGCTATTGTAATTCTTTGCTATAATTGAAGTTTGCAAAAAAAAAAAAAAAAAAAAAAATTAAAAAAATCGAGCTATTTCAGGAGTGATTCAAAACTTTGAACGTATCTATTGTTGCTTGAACTATCAACACAGATTTCATCACATCAGGTCGCGTAATGAGAAGGTACTGCAAAAGAGCAGAGATACTTCACTACTATTGCACAACTTAATGACAATTTGTTAAACGGGCGCTTTTGTAATACAAATATTTATCAACTTGTGGCTTTTGTTTGGATAATAGGTATTATTATTATTATAGAATTATGCAACTAGCCTACAAGAACTTACTTCTATTTTGAAATCTGTGAGATGACGATTTAGATTGTTGCTTCCGACGGACAAGTGTTGACGTAGATTCATCCGAATGACACATGAAATAATAAACCGTAGACATGAAGTCATACATTTGGACTTTTTTTATGAGGGATGATAAATTGAGTGCGCAATATCTTTATATGTGTGGTTGGACTTCAAATTGAGTGCACCATCTTGTTTACCACAAAATGTGCTTACTCAGCCAACAATTATCTATTTATTCTATTTCTGACCAATGTACGTAATTGTAATTTTTTAAACTAACAATGAATCTTAAACCCTTAAGCAAGACATTTAACATCCTTTTTGTTTTTTGTTTATTATTGGTGCTCACCTTAAATGTAAAAAAATTGGATTAAAAAATAAATTATCTCATATTATAAGGAAGGAAGGAAAGTATGTTTAAGGAAGTTTAAGCCTTTGTTATAAGACACACAGATAAATAGATTTATTACAATGACCAGCACGAATTTTAATTAAAAAGTGAATCTCAAGTGATGGTTGTTTTTAAGATTATTTTTATTTCACACTAATGCCATGTCACGCCACGGTGTGTTTGTGTTATTTCAGCTGTTTCCCATTAGGTCGTCGTAATGAGGAGATGCTGCATGATAACCGAAAAATAATTATAAGGTTGAAAGTACCTGAGATAGTTTCTTTAAAAATTGAACTAAAGTTTACAAGTGGCAATCAATGTCACTGAAGATGACCTGTAACTCAGTTGAGATTTATTTTTTGATTCTGTCCTCACAGAAGTGTTTGACAAACTCGGCGTGCTCGAAAGAGACGTAAGCAATTCTCCCTCGGAAATCTCGTTAACATGAACTTTGCTCATTTTTCTTGTTACCTCTCTTGTCGCGTCTCGCGTGGTGAACTTTAGGAGAACTGAAGTGTAGAAGTTTTGCAGTTAAAACATGAACAAATTTTATTAGAAGACGTTTGGTTTTATCTTCACTGTTAGTGAGTAAGCATTTGAGGGAAGATGGAGGTTATTTTCATGGAAAGGAGTAATAGGTATCGATATTAAGGGGCCATCCTGGTAACGAGGGCGATGGGCAATTATCGAAAAAACAAGTGATAACTTACGTTAACCAAAGCTCATTCCTTCTGTCAAATATTAAATTACGAAATCAAAAATAATCTCAAATTGAAGGCAAAGGACTGATCTTAATTTTCCCTTCCACCAAAGTGGAAAAAATTCTGAGAAGAGCCTAGTTTCAGTTGAGTAAAAATTCGCTATAAAAAATTCTAAATCTTTAAAAGCTATCTCCTCCCTCAATTTTGATCACAGAAACTTATGCTATAGCTTAAATTAAAGCTTAAGGGTGGGACTTGATTTGCTAGGAGCAAAAATCGAGACAAAGATGCAGTAGCGTACAAGCAGTGGCATGATATGCAAAAAAATCCCTAAAATTTCAGGAAAATGGGGCTTAAAGAACTGTAGGTAAAAAAGTTTAAAATTACACTGTTACATACACATCGGGGGTACAAGTGGTATAGTATTAACATTACATTGTAAAGCAATCATTTACAAGTACATTTTTATAATTATGTGTCTTGGGCAACAATTAAATCCTGTAACGGAAAACGTGAAACTTTGGATTGTTTTTAATTGGATGCAATCTGGGGGATTTCGTTGTTTGTGCTAAACGTTTTTCCATCAAAAATAATTAATCGGGAATACTAACCAAAAATAAATCTCACAATAATCACATTTCAGCTCTGATTAAGTTTATTGTACTTGCTCTGAATAGGAATGGGTTTCAAGTACCACGAGAGTTGAGAGGTGTGTAATATACCAATAGACTCGTCTGGCCATGTAGAACAAGTAACTAAGCTTCGTTCCCTGTAAAAACGATAATTTCCCCTTCAGGGTCAGGTCAAAGTAGCGCGCGGCCCCTTTGAATAGCGTGTGGAGGGCCTCGCTCCTCCTTCTAGCTTATCTCCCAATAGTCAAAGCAGATAAAGGTAATGATGCTATTGTCTTATTTGACAAAGGAATATGCGAAGAGAAAATAAAGAAAATAATACATGAAGGTCCGTATATTGAAGTCTACTCAGATGCTTTAATTAATTAGGCGGATGTCAAACTAGGCGATTTTCGATTTGACTTTTATTTAGAAAAATTAAATACACGCAAATAGCGTAAACGACGGCAGATTAATGTTGATGTGCATCAAATGAGGCTCAGAAGGCACTACATAATTTAGAGGGTACTTAAGATGTTCATTGCCAACGCAATTCACTTGACGTGGATGATGCGCAAGTTATAAAACCAGGTTTCAACGTCAAACCTTATGGTAAGCTGATGTGAGTATATTTGGGACGATTACTTAAATATGTATGTCTTTTCTTAATAAATTTTAAGTGTGACTTCCGCGAAGTTCAGATAGAAAGTCCTCCTTTGTGTAAGTTAATCTTAATTATGTTTTATTTTGACTACAATGTTCATACGAATTATGGATATAATTGGTGCTGAATTATGGCGTGAAAATTTCAAGCATTCTAACTGGTATATAAATGTGTATAAATAGAAATCTTATGTTGCACATATGAATATTTTTACTCCAGCTCTAGTACTTCCTCGTTTTTGTGTTGTGTATTCTTCAGCTTTTCATATTAAGAGAATTGAATAGCTAAAAAAATTAGATCCCTTCCAAAGTTGCATCAGCTTTGATATATGTTTTATGGCTGCTTGCACTAAATATTTTCATTCCATCAGGTCGTCGTAATGAGGAGGTACTACAACAGAACATAAAAGTTTAGTTTGGAAATACTACGGACTGAACAATCTAATCAATTGAATGAAAGCTCACAAGTAGCAATTGACGTCATTGAAGATGCCCTGCAACTCAGTTGAGAGTAATTCGGTGGTTCTGTCTTCACAGAGGAATCAGGCAAACTCGGCATCATTGAGAGCGACCTCGGCAATCCTCCATTTGAAATATCTTGGACATTAGCGTTGTTCATTCCTTTTGTGTCTTTTATGGCCGCGTCGCGCATAGTACCGATCCAAACGGAAACTTTCAACAGTCCCTTTTGGTAACTCGAGCACCCCCTAACTTTCACGCGATACTGTTAATTGAAGTAAAAATAAAACAAGCGATAAGGAGCAGTTCCAGTATATTCTGAAGGCTAATTTAAATTTTTTAAAGTAACTTTGAGATCTCTCAAGCTATGCCGTTTCAAGATTTATTACCTCAAGATGGTAGCTCACTTGGTAGACTTCCATGCCACAGTAACTTGGAGCGCATCTTCTTGGAAGATGGATTGGATTGGATTCCAATCTTTCCTTCCCATAAAATCTCCTTTGCTTTAGAAACTTCAAACATCTCAAAAGTGTTTAGAGTAACTAGTATGTTCCTAGATTCTGTAGCTCCCTCAATGTGGTGGATGGTTCTTCGATTAAGAAGAACTGAGAATTGCTTCACCTCGTATGATTTTGGGTTAGTGATTTTTACAAAGAAATTAATTACTTCTCCAGGTAGAAAGCCACTCTGAGAATTAGTCACCTCTAAAATGGCTGTGACTGCCTTCTTTGATAAAAATATTGACCTGTACAGCCAACATTCACTTCTTATGAATTCAGTGGACTCTTCTCTGTCAGCCAGATCGCTGAAACCTCCAAATTTCAAAGGCTCCTCGGAGACAGACACATAGCAATCTTCATTTCGAATGTAGCACACAACTTTGTACACCAGATTTCCGTATTTGTTCCGAAAGGGAGCTGGAAGATTTTCCCCACTGTATTGAATCTCAAACGGGTAGATGTGAGTTCCCTTAGGAATAGTGTACATCGTGTTTTTATACGATTCCACATCATTTTCTAAAGCAGAATAAACTGCTCGTATGTTACTTACAAAAAACAGAATAGAATTATATTTTACCTTCTGAAATTCCGAAAAGCTGATGTTTCATCGGAGAATAAATGTAATCTCCCTCTTTGAGCTCAGAAGAACCGGCAACTAGATGGTAAGCCTGTCTGTGTTTAACGAGTTGTATCACTTCACTTAGCGTTATAGTTTCATACTTCAAGTCGATTAAAGCCTCAAACTGTACAAGAATACCTTAAAAGAAGTAAAGCTTGAAAAATTAATGTAATGTTAGTAAAGGAAATAATATTATTAAACCTCTGCAGATTTAAACCCACCATAATGATAGATATCTTTATTTGACTTAATTTTAACGATCCCTTCAATCGGTTGATGAGGTGAAATCTCAGCTGTGGGGTTCTTAAGAATAATTTCACTTCTGATGTCTCCAAAATCACTTTTCCTTGGTTTGTATCCAATACGACATTCTTCACAAGCTTCTACAAGAGCAGCTGCAACTCCTGACATATTTGTCTTATGAGGTAGTTCTGAATTAAAACAATAAAAATAGCTCTTCCGGTTACAACCAACTGTTGTCTTTCTTTTGGGGAACTGAAGTGTAGGAGTTGTGTACTTCTCAGCTGAGTAAATATTATTTGGAGGAGTTTAGCTTCATACTCACTGTTGCTGCGTAAGCATGCGAGGAAAGAGAGAAATTATTTTGGAGATCGATAATTTGTAGTGTGCAACGTTATGACATCCATGTGTTGCTCGTTTCATGGAAAGAAGTAATAGGCATCGATCCAACCGCAATTCATAACGCACACACCAAACAGCATGAAATTTAATTACTAATTTAATGTCCATTGAAGCTAACCCAAAAGAAGTTAATGTTTGTCACACTATTCTGAAAGATCGAATTGTAGCTTAAGTAATTGCTTATGATAAAAGTACAATTTGTTCCCTGTAATTAAGTTAATTAATTGATTAATTAATTCGGAATGATTGGCACCATATGATATATTTTTAACCAGTCAGCAGTCTCATCCTACTTGAGCCTTAACAGCAGATAAAGATATCCTTTTACTTTTTCAAAGTGATGTAAATATTAAAAGAACATTAGAGCATCGCATCGTCGTGTTAAGTTGAATGGTATGACTTAATTGTTGCATTGCATAGCAGTTTGTTGGACAACAATGAAATCCTGTGGAATAAAAGTTGTAAATTATAATTTCAAATGTATGTAACTACTATTGGTAAGTAGATTGTATTTTTATTTGTACTGAAGATTGCAAATAAAAATGCGAATAATTTCATAAATAATGAGAACTGTCTACTCTCAATGAGATGGAACCGTTTCGAAATGTCACTTTTGTTTCCATTACACTCCTCTTGGTTGGGAACCTAACCACACCCAACAAACACAGACACACCCATTAGAGATTTGTATCGCCTAGTTGACTTAAACAGGAATAAAACTGACGATTCCTGAGACTCCTGCAGTTGGACTCCATGCACGCATAGCAATTTAACTCGGAAGTTTCCAACGATCGAATCTCCTTTCTGTTTTATGTTAGAGTAGGAAGAGCGAAGGTTACTGACAGCCCACAATTCCAGTTCCCCACTTGTCACTGTTAGTCGCTTCCACCCACGCAAAGGTGGTTTCTCTACTCTCAGCCTAATCGCCTATTGTAATGCAGCTGAGTCAATGAGTATTATTCTTTCGTGTATTCAGATTTATCAGCATAGGATTAATACAACAAAGTCAGAGATAAACTAAACTTGAATAATCTGAATTGACTGGGCAGCCTGCCTGCGTTACTAAAGTAGCTCGTGGGGAGTGCAATATTTTGTCAGTTTGTGATTTCACACATTACCATGAAGCTATTGAAGCTCTAATGCAACACTACTACTGCAGTTTTTAAATAAATGAGATGACTCTTGAAATTATTTGTTCAAAGTTTGATCATCAGGTGTTCCTGTTACAGGAAGCGGATTTTTAAGCTGTTTGCTGTCTCTTGTAGTGTGTTAAAGAAGCTTAAGACATATAAAATACTGCTTTGACGTTGAATCTATTTGTTAACAGATTACGTTTTATGCAGAATGATTGCAGGAGTGCGTCGTTCGTGGGGGCGAATTTCCAAATTATCCCACGACTTAGTGTTTCGTGAAGAAAATAATATTTAATCGGAAAAATTTATTCAAACACTAGAATAATATATGTGCAAGTAACTGTTGATTGTTTGAGCGCATAGGTTCCACAATAAAGATATATCCTTTCCTTGCATTAGCTAAAACATATACTGTGCCTTAGAACATGAGTACAAAAATTATTTTTAGATTTCCAGAATCTGTTTTACAGCACATGTGATTCGTCATTCTGATACATTTCTACTCTGTTTGCTGAAGCCATTCATTAAAAGAGAATTCCTTGAATCTCAAAAATCAAATGGTCTGATAAAGGTTTATTTACCTGTCAATCGTACTTCATAATTGCTTGCAGAACACTATTTCAACCCATCAGGTCATCGTAATGAGGAGGTACTGAAACACATCAAATACATTTTAGGTTGAAGATACTTTAGACAATTCTTGAATTTAATGATAAAATGAATGAGAGCTCACAAGTAGCAATTGACATCATTGACGTTGACCTTGAACTCAGTTGAGAGTAATTCGGAGGTCCAGTCCTCACAGAAGAATCCGACAAGCTCGACATCCTTGAAAGTGACCTGGGCAATCCTCCCTCTGAAATCTCATTGATGTAAACATCGCTCATTCTTCTTGTTACGTTACTTGTCGTGTCTCGTGCAGTACCGATCCAAACCTTCAATTGTCCCTTCAAGAAGCTCGAGTATCCTTGAACTTTTACCTGGTACTGTAAATTCAAGTAAAAGAAATGGAACCGTTTGAACCGTAATGAACAGCTTTCGGTTTATTAAGAATACATATTAATCCTGTTCATACTGAATTGAAGGCCTATCTACATATGAAGTTTAGATTATTTATTACCTCAAGATTGTAGAGCACTTTGTAGATTTCCTTGCTACAGTAACTTGTGGTGCAGCTTTTTGGAATTCCAATTTTTCCTTCCCATAAAATCTCCTTAGCGTTAGAAGCTTCAAACATCTCAAACGTGTTTAGAGTAACAAATGTTTTCTTCGGGTTTGTAGCTCCTTCGATGTGATGAACTGTTCTTCGATTAAGAAGGACTGAGAATTGCTTGACTTCGTATGACTTCGGGTTGATAATTTTTATACAGAAATCCATTGCTTCTCCAGGTAGAAAGCCACTTTGCGAATTCGTAACCTCAAGAACTGCTGTGATAGCTTTCTTGGAAGAAAATATTGACTTGTACAGCCAACATTCACTTCTTATGAATTCCGTGGACTCTTCTCTATCAGTCAGATCGCTGAAACCCCTGAACTTCAACGGCTTCTCTGCAAGAGAAACATAACAATCTTCATTCCTCATGTAGCAAGCAACCTTGAACACCAGAGATCCATATTGGTTTCGAAAGGGTGCTGGGAGATTTTCCCCAGTGTATTGAATCTTGAATGGGTAATTATGAGTTCCAGGAGGTATAGTAAATTTTGTATTACTATAAGATTCCTCATCATTTTCTATTATAGAATAATCTGCTCATATTTTGCGTACATTATAGAATAATCTGCTCATATTTTGCGTACATTATAGAATAATCTGCTCATATTTTGCGTACAAAATCAGTAAAAATTAAATTTTACCCTCCTAATTTCCAAACAGCTGATGATTGATCGGGGAATAAATAAAATATCCCACTTTGGGCTCAGATGCGCCTGCAACAAGATTCTTTACCTTTCTGTGTTTACCCATCACACGATTGTCCACTTTAGTTTCGTATTTCAAGTCAATAAAGGCCTCAAACTGCACACGAATAACTTAATCAAAAAATGATTCATGAGATGTTATAGTCAGGTTAGTAAATTCCAGGTATATTGAAATTAGAGGAGTTTATAAAATCTCTACAAGTTTAAACATACCATAATGAGTTATTTCTTGATCTGTGGAAATCCGAATGTTCCCTTCAATTGGATGATTAGTGGAAACATCAGCTGAAGGGTTCGTAAGAAAAAAACCAATTCTGAAATCACCAAAAACACTTTTATTCGGCTTGAATTCTACATATCGTCCTCCGCAAGCTCCTAAAACAGCAGCTGCACCTCCTGGCATACTTTGATGATGATGTGGTGCTGAATTTAAACAATAGGAACAACTCTTAAAGTCACACTCTACTGTTTTGTATTTCTTCAGAAGAAGTATAACTGGTGAATTGGAGTTGTGTAGTTCTCAGCTGAGTAAATGTTAGTAGGAGCAGTTTAGTTTCGTGCTCACTGTGGCTAAGTGTATTTGTGAGGAGAGAAATTACTCGGGAGATCGATATTTTATAGCGTGTAAGCTATTTCCGCGTCAGTACTGCTTTTTGTGCCAAGGAATATTAATCATTGATCGAAGCACAATTCCTCACACACATCAACGACAGTATGAATATGTTAAGCCAACCTAAAGGGAGGCAGTTTACGGGACACTACTCAAAAAGAAGGAACGGATACTAAAGTGTTTACACAGAATGAAAATATATTTCATTTCCTCAGTAGAGAACTCACTAGTGAATAATTCAGTGAAAAATGATGAGCGTAATTCATTGAGTCATACATAATTCAATACGGCAGAATGAGCACATGGATTGAACTACAGAATTTAAAACCATCCACTTTTATTCTTCAGATGTGAATTTTGAGCATCTTTGGAAACCTAATTTCTCTTATGAGTGCAATTTTGGTGGATCAAACGATTCGTTAGAACTGAAGATTCTTAAAAGTAGTTTAGATTTGTTGCTTGAGACACCTTTTCTTACAAATAGTTGATTTCAATAACCACAAACATACAAATTCGTGAGCGAAGTTGCCGTGAATAAACTCCGACTCCTGCAGGAGTTGAATGAACACAAAGTGAACTCGGAGGTTTCCACGACAGAATCTAATTTATTGCACTTAACGAAGAACCGAAATTACTCACAACCCACAATTTCAGTTCCCCACTTATCGTCCTGTCCACCCACGCAAAGAGGTTTCTCTGCTCTCAGCCTATTGGCATTTTCTCATGCAAACTCGCCACCAGGTGAATCAAAGAGTGATGGTCTGACGGTAGCGCTAACAATAAGTTAGTAGATTTTAATCTTAGTTTCAGTGTTATTCTTCGTCGCGTAAAAATCCACAAACAAATCGTATAATAAATATGAATTATGATCCTACCTAGCATTGGATAAATTTCAGCAGCCCAAATTGGATAGTTCAATTGAAAAATTTACTTTTATCATTCCAATTTGAAATTATTTACTGTGGGGAAATTTTCTATATAAAATATTCAAAAATTGGGACAAATTACCATGTGACGTTTTGAGATGAAGGTGCGGATAAACGTTATTAATTTTGGACACGCGTTAAATACATGCCTACTCTTTATTTAAAGTAAGAAAAATTGTACAGCTACGCTATTACATTATATACAGAAGTTGGTGAATATGGTAAACAGGCGTTTCAATGAAATAATCGAGTAACATACAGCAGTTTTAGCCCAGGTAATTGGGCTTATAGGAGTACGTAATCCGTCCGTCCGCATCCAAATGTCTGTCCGTCGAGGATGGGACTGAATTATCTCAACAACTATCAGACCTAATACTTCAAAATTTTGCACACTAGTCCAGAAAGCGATCTTGTTGTGCATGTCAGAAACCCAACAAATTGTGTTTACAAAGTCACACACTGTGACGGCTTAAGTCCGGCAAAGTGGATTTCAAAAAAATTTGGTAAACCTGATATCTTTGGTGTTTACTGTAAAAATGACATTATTCTTTTTTTACAATATGCAGTATGTTATCTTGCGTTAACTGAATGAATATTTGGTTCTGTGACTGCAATACTAGCCTTAGAAACCGAGATTAAGTGTGTTTCTAAGAAGCAAGGAAAAGTTTGTTCGGGGCACTTCTAATCTTTAAATATGTCGGATTAAGTTTATATTTTGCAGTAATGTTAGGACTATAGGTTTGTTGTGTCTATCAAAATTTAG
>JAQGAD010002885.1:0-11869 GCA_034696625.1 Isotomurus palustris
AAATTTTGCCGACCATTGACTAGTTAGGGCCACTGAAATCAGGAATTGAAGTAGTATCAAAAAACAATGTGGCCACCACATGTGGTGGCATCGACGATGGCTACTTTCCATCAAATTTTGACTAGGAAATTGTGCTGGGGTGGAAGAGTCTCTAGCACCAGTTTACCTCTCTTCCCTCAGCCAGCCTACACAACTTTTACACGAAACTTTGTCTCCTTCACTTTTCACAGGCAGCTTGCTCATCCATTCTACATTCATTCTTCTTCCTTGTGGGAATTGAGTAGGAATTCCGTGTGAATTTTCATACGAATTTGTACAGGAAATTCTTGATGAATAAATTCCTATGTAGTATTTTGTTAGTATGTTGTTCGCACAACTTTGTGTGAGGTTGTAGTAAATCATCATAATATCACAAACATGTTTGTGTGTACATTTGTCTACAATTATTAACAAGATATGATTTAATTAAAGATTGACAAGGTGTTATTGTTACAAGTAATACAAATTATACGCTGAAAATGCAACAACGAAGGGTGAAGAGTAGAGTAATACGAGTTTCGGGCTGTATGAAGATGGGGAGTTGTCATTTGCAGGAATGGAGATAGAAGAAAGTCGGAATTTCTGCGGAGGAAATCCGTTATCGTGGATTATTTTTGAAAAAGCTGCTGCAGACTTCTTTAGTGTTCGGGTTCTGTTCGGGTGGGAGTGGTTGACGTGAACTACTCCAAATTTTTCCCTAGTTTACGTAAAGAAATTAAGTGGTTAGTTTACAATTTGTCGGACGTAAAATTGATTTCTTACGTGTATCCTTCTGTCCATTCGAAGCCATCTAGAAGACTCCAACCGATATATCCTTGGACATTGCATCCATCTATTTTAACTGCTTTCAGGACTTCGTTTATGTACAGCTTGAAGTATTTTATTCTCTGGGAGTCGTTAATACTGTCTCTTAACTCGGTACTTTTGTCACTTACACCATTTTCGGTTATTATTACTGGAGGATTATTAAAGTCTTCTTTGATTTTGTTCAGAGCTTTTCTGAGTCCTTCGGGAACCATTTTCAACCAGTTTGAACCTGTCGAAGGCCACTCGGGATCATAAAACCTCTCAGTTCCACTGTCAGCATCCCAAGACTCTCCAGAGATATTGGAGAACTTAACCAGTTGCGTTGTGAAATGATTTATACCAAGGAAATCCAGCGAGCCTGCATCAATCAGGATAATTAATTTCCAAATGGAAATCTTGGATTACTTTGTACGTACCATTTACACGTTGAGCCCATTGACTATCAAATTCTGGAAGTCTTGAGTGCTTCCGTTTTTCAGCCTTGCTCTTTGCATCTATTATGTCTCTCATGATTTTTGGATAACTGCCTCGAAATAATGGATAAGAAACCCAACCGAACTGAAAAAATTGTGTAGTTGGTTTTAAAATGGACTTACAATTCTAAAAAACAAACTGATTTAAAATGACACGAAGTATTACTCGAAACAAGTATGATTGTTCGGCAGCTTTATTATCCTCTTCTGAGTTGGGATCCGCTGGGTCTTGCCAAAAATTGTCTAAGGATATTCCAACCTGACCTTTGTGCTTGGGAAAGAACTCCTCCTTGTAAATATGGTAAGCCAACGCATGAGCTTTCAGAACCGTGTGGACACAGTCATAAGGACCTGTGGCAGGACTTTCTAGTCCAGGAGCGAATTTCCCAGAACTATACCCGTGGTAGCAAAATGTGTACGGCTCGTTAAAGGTAATCCATGTTTTCACGCGGTCACCCAAAGTTTGGAAGACAAGACGAGCGTAATCACCGTATAAGCCAATGATTTCTTCATTTATCCACCCACCACTATCTTGGAGACTTTGGGGAAGATCCCTGAGAAATAAATGTTCAAAATGATTCAAAGTAACTAATTTGTAAAGCAGTGGAAGCTGTTGTTGGATTTAATTTGTACCAGTGGAAAAGACAAACAATTGGTTCTATTCCTTTGGAAATTAACTCGTTGATTGTGTCATTGTAATACTTGATTCCTGCTTGATTCGTAACTTCTGAAGTTCCTTTTGGAAGAACTCTTGGCCAAGATATCGACAGTCTATAAGAATTAACCTAATTCAAGGGGGGATTAAAATGAATGATGAGTAAATATTAACCGCACGATAGATTTAATTAATACGAAATAAAAATGCAAAATCAGATTAATTCTTACCCCTATATATTTTAGAAGCTGCACGTCCTCTTTGTACTTGTGATATGAATCACAGGAAACATTAGCATCGCCTTTTCCAGCTATTCTTTCCGGCTTTTCATGACTAAATCTGTCCCATATACTTTCTCCCTTTCCTATCAATTTCATCTCAATTGATTTATGACCTTTTTTACTTTAAAAGTAAGTTTTCTCGTGTGTATTTATACTATACCTTCAGCATCCCAACTACCTTCAACTTGGAAAGCTGAGGACGCTAATCCCCATTTGAATCCAGAAGGAAATACATCTTCGTAAAGGCTAGTTGCTCCAGCCTCAGTGATCTGAGGACTTCTGTGCAATTTCGCAGACACTGGACTTACGGAGGGATCTTTCCCCAAGAAAACTCCACTCAGTGAATTCTCATTCGAGTTTCGAATGGCTCCATTGACCCCATTGACAGTAAAGAACAAGAACGTAAAACAACACACAACTCTGCTTAACAAGGTGCACCCATTTCTATAAAACAAAAGTAGACATTGTGAAAGAGCTGTGTTATTATTGAACTTATTCAATTGTTAAAGTTCTGCGAACTACAGACCTGTAAAGAGTGATTTCTGCGGAATTAGATTGTGAACGCGTTTTCATGATCCTTTGTGTTAATCCCTTGCTTTATGTTATTACTTGAATGCTTGAATGACTGTAGAACACTAAACTTAATGGCTTTCCCAGGGCTACAAAATAGAAACTAAATGGATGTCGTCAGATTCAGGATTGCGATTAGTAATGGTTAACGTTTCGGAGTCAAGTTGGTTAATACGGATGACCTAACATATCAAATAACTCAATATTAGTCCAGGAGCAATAATGCAATACGGTTGATACGGTAGGAATGAATCATTCATCATTGTGTCTCGTCGTGTGCCAATTCAATAAAAGTCTTATAGAGTGTAACCTCTTTTAGTACGTCGATGTCTTTGATGAATGGACAGTTTGGGACGTGCAGTAAACCACATAGCAGTTAAGTAAGTGTGGTTAACAAATGAAAATGAGTGTACCTATAAGTAAGTTCTATGTTCTGCCCTCTGGGTTGACACACTACGCAGTTTAAACTAAATGGATTAAGTGTATCAGAGAAATAAAAATTGCTTCAATTTGTCGTAGACTTTGATACGGAAATATTCATCCATGCGTTCATCTCAAGGTTACAAATTATTTATTTAGTTTGTCCATGTGATCAATCTGATCTGATTAAGATTTATGTAATGAGATATACACTTGGGATGTGTTCCACAAATATTACGTAGCGTAAAGTGTGCTAGGTGAAAGGAACATTTATTGCTGAAGATTTCGCAGCTTAATTTTTCTAATTTTTCACACGAATTTGTCAATTTTTCCAAAAAGAAAGTTAACAAACGACAACAATAAAGAAGTACAGCAGTCACAAAAAGGTTTTGTGCGTGTAGAAAAGATGCCATCAGAAGTAGCTGAATTGAAACTTTTTAACAACAACTATCAATTAATTGTAACTTATATCTTAAGCCACTGTTTAAAGATTATGAAGACATTTGTTGTTGTTACAAGAGGTACGATTTCATAGCAATTAAAATTGAAAGTGTACAGCGGATTATTTTACAGATTCAAACTTACATTCGTCTTTCTTGTGGCAGTTATTCATATCATTTTCTAACCTACGTATACTATTTAAACAAGCTGTATCATTTTAACAAATTGATCACCACAACTTTGTCGCATCCATGCTGCCGATGAATGCCGAATGAAGTAGAGATTAATTAGGGATTAAAATTCCATCTGGAAAAGGCGATAACCCAGTAATCTTCAGGTCAAGTAAGTCATTCAGAATGGGAATGACGGCGACGAGAAGGATGTTCCAACTGCACCCTATACATTTATCTCCTGTTCCTGCGTATCTGAACTTCATACAAACGAGAATGTTACGGTATTACACGTCTAAGTCATTCGACAAGTTGACAACTAATTGTACAAATCCCAACAAGTCCCCTTTCTCTTAGAAGTCCTTGAATAAAACAGAGATTTCCTGTGTTCATCGTTGATTTTTGAAGACGTTTTTTTAGAATTTCGTTGAATTTAACATTTTTCGTTAAATCAAGAGAGACATTTTCCATTTCTCATCTCATAGTTCTCGTCCAACAGTTGACAGTCACCAGTCACACACACATATACATGGTGCATGGTATAATTTCTTGGTTAATGAGATTGTCTGATAGCGAGAGAGTTCGTCTTGAAATTTGGTGTTTGTCCATGAGGATATCATGTAGGAATTTGATTTTAGATTGTGTGTCTGTGAGGTAACCTTATGTAAAGTGCATTATGGACCAATTGATAAAAAGTGACGATTATACTGAAGCAAGGCTGAAACTGATATGTTATTTGAGTTAACAGAGAGCAAGAGTACTTGTACTACTTTGTGTTTACTGAAGATATGATAATAATGGACTTTGTGGCATGATTATCACTTGAACAGAGGAGAGTAGGGCTTTAGCAGTCAAAAATCTGTGATAGTTTTCAAGTACCACATCTCTCATTCTCATTCTCTCCATGAGACAATCGTGGTTTGTCTCATTATAAAAAATTGATTTTTATTAAGTTTTCTCTAGCAGCAGTGGGTAATGCAAGTTACAGTAATTTGAAGTGAAAATCTAACTATCTAACCAAGCATAATTTATTTATTAAGAATAGATCTGCACGGCAATGATAGACCAAGCCACGTTGCACGAAACATAATTTGCATTCTATGAATAGTTTAACTATCGCGTGGAATTCGATATTTTTGAAATAAAGTTTGGTTATACACTTTAGTAAGGGAGAAAAGGCATTAGGCACGGAATAATATGGCGATACCTAAATTACCTATTATTTTTATCGTGGTGGGTAGTGCTATTTGTATCTTTGCGTTGTTTTTTGGACTTAAGTTGTTTCCGGCAAAGTACGAAGCGAAGATATGGGAGGTATGGAATTTTACATCATTTCGTGTGAAACTTCAGTCTTAATACTTTCGATTAATATGGGGATTCCAGTCTAAAAACTTTTACTTTTCTAGCAATTCAAACTTGAAAATGGGACGGATAAATGGGAGAAATGGAGAGTGACGCCGATCCCAGTTTATCAGAATATTTATGTGTTTAATGTTACAAATCCATCGGAAGTGCTGCAGGGAGCTAAACCGATTTTACAAGAATTGGGACCGTATGTATTCAGGTACATATAAATACAATTTGCACGAGGACCTGAGGACATGCAAATATTTACCCTTTAAGTCTGGCATCAGTGTGCTTATGTAGTCTTTGTAATATTTGGCAAATGTCAACTCAGGCAAAAATGTTTCTTGTTCATGGATGTTAGTTCATGTGACATTTTTTGTCTTGTGTTCCTGTCCTACATGAGTCTATACAATCTACACTAGCATGACAATATTTTGTACTCATCGTTTGTTAACCTACAGTCAAAGTTCGTGTTGTTATTTATTTTCAAGCAAGCTTTGTGTTATTTTATTCACTGGAAATGTTTGGCTGATACTTCGACTTCCTACTTGTGGAATGCGTTTATTTTTTAAATGACATATTTGCTCGTAAATGGCTTCCTCATCTTTAGGCTTTATTGAATAATGACAATAATGATCTATTTTTTCTGATTTGATGGTGTTCAATGGCATCCGTGTTGTCTAAAATAATTTTTACACGTCCTTAAATGTAATTGGTCAATCTCGTTTAATGATATCGGTGATCGGGTGCTGGTCTTGCGATAAACTACACATGCTTACACACATATGAGTTCAATTAGAGCTCAAGTACTGAGGATAAAATGTGAATGTTGTTCAGTTCAGTAAATACTTGAAATCATTAGTTTAATGATTAATGAGTAAGCATTCATTGTACTTTAACCTTTGGTACTTTTAAATCAACTGGGTGAGATCAAAATGCACGTGAATCATCTGACTTAATGTGTTTTTCTGGACTTTCTCCTTCCGTAGGCAATTGAGAGAAAAAGTTGACATCAACGTTGATGATGAGAAGGACACGATCTCCTACAAACATTTTGATGTTTATCATTTCACTCCTGAAAAATCGAAAGGAGAACTTACAGATTACATAACTGTGCCGAATCTCCCTTTTATCGTATGTTTGATAACTCAATTTGTAATGTGTAGAGCAAATGCAAACTAGTAATTTGTAAGTTACATAATGTGTGGATATTTGTGGTACTTGTAGGGAGCCGTGGCGAAAGCATCGAAGATGCCTGCAACAAGAAGATATTTCGTTGTAGAAACTTTGTCTAACTACCCAAGCGAAAGTTTGTATGTGAATGTGACAGTAGATGAGTTTTTATTTGGAGGTTACCTTGTTCCTTTCATGAAGGAATTGTCAGAGCTGAGTGGAGAAGTTTTACTGCCCAACAATACTTTTGGACTTTACTATGGCGTAAGTCAAGTTTACTGCATTGAATTTTATTATTTTCTTCATTAACTCTGTTTGGTTAACAATACTATACATCTTCCTTGCATACTATATTTTCTAATAGAAAAACGCATCAAAGTCGCTAGAATACGAAATATTTTCTGGAAAGAAAGATCGCACAAGATTTGGCGAAGTTGTTTCATATGGAAATGAAACTGAGATGACGTGGGGCTATTCTCCAGAATGTAACAAGATTCTTGGAAGTGACGGAGTATCCACGTCTCCTTTTATGACGCCAGACAGAGTGTTTTACATGTTTGTTCCGGGGTTGTGTCGATCTCTGAGATTTGAGTACGAGACGGATGTTAACTATCTTGGAATCCCAGGGTACAGATTCACAGTTCCTAAAGAATTCTTTGGAGATCCAAGAACTAGGTCGGAGAATCGGTGTTACTGCAGTGGATACCCTACACCTATGTCTAGTAGGACTCTAGTGAAGGAAGAAGTAAAGGACAAAGAAGAAGACGAAGAAGAAGAAGAATATGACATGTTCGCAAAATCTGATGAAGACGGAGGATGGGGTTTTGGTGATAGTGATGAAAAAGAAGAAAGTGAGGAAGTTACAACAGCTCGTCAGGTGGAAGGGAAGGCAGCGGTGGAAAACTTGGAATACTTGCAAACTTGTCCCAAGGAAGGTATTTGGGAATTGTCAGCGTGTAGGAAAGGTAAAAGGTTCAATTAAAACTTGAAGTGTAATTTCCTAGAAGGAAGAATTCATGGAACTTTATGTATGAACAGGAACTCCGTTGATAATGTCGTACCCTCACTTTTACTTGGGATCTGAGGATTACCTGAATCAATCTAAGGGATTGACTCCGTCAAAAGAAAAGCATCAACTTATGGTTGAACTGGAACCTGTAAGCTAATTCACAAGTTACAATTGAGGGCTTGAATCGTGCAAAAGATGTTACGTAACTTGATTTTGATTGCAGAACGCAGTTATTCCTTTGCAAGTTCGAATTCGAGTACAAATGAACATAGCCATCGAGAAGTCGAAAACGTTCAAACAAATTAAAAATATTCCAGATATGGTTCACCCGATTTTCTGGATGGACCAGGTATGTCAAATTGGGAACAGGCTGTTAAGTGTTAAGTAGCATCTTTTGATCTACTTGGTTAATTTTTTATTACGTAGGGCGTCTCATTGGATGGTCCTATGGCTCAAATGGTGAAAGACAAACTGATCCGTACCAAAGAACTAGCGATCCTCGCAGCCTACTGTATATTTGGATTTGGATGCATTTGTATCATCACTGGAATCATGATCTTTATTTGTAGAGCAAGTAGTGCTAAACGAAATACCCTGTATGATGTCAGGAAGCACTGTAAGGATTATTTTTCTTGAATTGGGAAATGGTAGCTTGTATTCTTGCACACTAAATTCTTTATGATTTCCTCCATTGTAGCTGTGAAGAGAAATAGTTCATACGGGAATATTGCAAATGGAGACATGATTCTGGAGACCCCTGCCAAGCCACAAAAGTTTGCGACTATTGCCCAATCCCCCCCAACTTTGTATCGTCAAAATACAGAGGAAGCTAAGCCATTCCTGCCACCGCGAAATGAAGGGATGATGGAATCAAACATGTCTAATGGACACAGCGGAAGACCTACACCCACTCCTCCTGTAATTACGCGTACAAGTTCCCCACCCACTCCAGTACCGACACCAACTCCACCCCCCAGAATTGTAACACTTTACCCCAAAGTTTCCGATCTTCAGCCTATCAACTCGCCTTATCAGAAGACTTACCCGTCGGATGAAGTGGATGGAGGAGATCCAGATTCAGAGCGCCCTTACTCTCCAAAGAGATCAACAAGCGCTTTAGGAGAACCATTTCCTTCAACGAAGGAGTTTTCCAGTACAAATTCCGTAGATAATGCGCTCACAGACATGGACAACACTTTGAAAGGAATTCAAGACACTTTGTCATCCTACGAGAACTTGTGATAATACTTACGAGAGCTTAAGTTGTAACTTATTAGTACTCAATGAAGATGCTTGGTGTATTTATTGTTAGTAGAAGGATAGAATTGTGTGGACAAATGAGTGAGTGTATAGCATGACTCATGCAGTAATAAGTAAAGTATGTGAATTGTATTTTTGATTAAAAATTCTATTCCTAGAAATAGAAGCTAGTGATCATGTGACAAGATGGAAGATCTTACGCTTGAAAGTGTAATAAATAATTTATGTTTTGACAAATACATTTTAAATTATGTAGACACACATTTCTGTTTCGAAATAGATGAGGTAAAGTTACTGATGCGGGAGAAGAAACGTTCATTCGTGAACAATATTAATTATTTTCTTGTGAATTCCCAACTAAGCGAAATTCGACACAACTTGGCTGGTTGGCAATTGTACATGTGTTTTGCTCATATTTCATACCGTAGAGTCTCGTAAAAACAATTTTTATAGGAATCGGTGACTAATCACACGAACTACTTTCACTTCTTAAGGCGAACATTTAGATTTAGATCAAGTAATTAAATGTTTTACGGCTTTAGTATGGCCTGGAGAAAAATATATAATGCTCGAAATGTGCTGATGCAATTGTATGACGCTTGCAAATTGAGAAAGGAGATTAACGGAATGGAAATTTGATCGTAATTAGTAGTCTAGAGAAATAAGAGACAATACATCTTTAATCGAATGTGTGGTCTACGAATTAGAGCTGATCAACAATTCCCTAATAGACTGTGAGGCATCATTCTGTGAATTTTATAATCAAATGACTAATCGTAGATCTTCGGATCAGCGATCAGAAATTTAACTCCTGAAGGTATTTTTTGGGCGTAACAAATTATCTTTTATTTTAAAACATTCCTAGTCGAACAGAAATTCTTTGCATGCATCGTTCATTAACCTGTTAGTTATTTGCACTGCAATGTAATCTAATCGATCTAATGTTATTCGGCTTTTCTAACAACACTCTAGGTTGGATGCATGCAACATGAAGATTTGATTGACAAATATTCATTGGTAGGAAAGTTAATCTTGAAACCACTTTCACTACATTGCCTATAGATTCTTTCACACTGATAACTAGATAATAGAAGACAGGACAGATAAATGTTATTATTCCCATGTCAAGGACTTAGGTTTGGGACGTTTGGGTAGGCAGGTTCGAAATACATCTTAGAGCGTCTGTATTAATTATCACATCAGTCGTTTTGCATATCTGATTTATCAGAATATCAAAGACTCTCGGGAACGTTTATAAATTTATTTAAATGTGTTCATAGCTTAATTCAAGTATGTCAATCTGAATTTGACTATCATTTCATCAAATCTTGGAATTATTGTAAAGATCTGCGAATCTTCCTCCAATAGACAAGAGCACAGAGAAGTAAATGTTGTGGGAGTTGTGACATTCTATATACCGTGAGATGCTTCACATCAAACTGTATTTTTATTTCACGAACAGTTCAAAATACAAAATTTCACTGGCCAAGTCAAACTGAAATAACAATCAATTACTTTTATGCCACTTTCCGATCTGGATTATGACAGTCTTTATTCTCGCCAAGCTCAGTGCATAATTAGTCATGTTATGATGCACACTGGAAGCTCGTGACATAATCTTATCTAAAGTCACTCCACTATACAAGACTCACATGACTGAGAGTCCTGCACTTTCAGTAGGCACCCGTCAGTATTATTTGTTATAGATGCTTATAATAGCAGTAATGCTACTTATTGCTCGCTATTCTTCTCTACTATCAATCACTCGATATCCTAGCAATAATGATTTACTCACGTCACCACTGAATAATAATTTCCTCATGATCCATGTGCATCAATGCGATGCGGTCGCTAGTGCCATCCAAGTTCCATAGTTCCATGCATCGCAGCATCCCATTGTTCGAGATCTGTAAATTCAATCTATTCACCGAGTCATCATCATCATCACCACCACACACTTTTGAAAGCCTCCCCCTTTCTCATCTATTTCATATGAATCATCTCTCTACATGTAAACTGAACCTTTACACTATCCACAAATGCATTTCTCTCTACTCTAAAACCTCTGTAAAGAGTATTAGGCAGTAGGGTAAATACATCTGTTCACGATATCCAATATTATATTAGATCTTTTCGTCTCCTGTATATATTTATTGTAGACCCACATCCCTACAAACTATTTTCTTTCGGTTACTCGACTCCATACAGTGTAAATAAAAAAAGTTCTGTGAATGAGATGGAGTAGTTTTAGTATTTCCGAGGAACCCGTACACTCTTCTCCTTCTTCTTCTCTAGCTCGAACTGACTGACTAAGTCTAATAGACTAATCAGTACACAACCTTAAACTCTCTGTCAGTCACAAGTTGGTCTGTGTGTGTGTGTATTATTATCGTAGAATAAAAACTATTTCCCCTACACGCCAGACACTGCACGAGTTCATTCCAACCCGAGAAGTGTTCCGAGTTACACGCACCGAACTAGTCAGACACTTTTGTTCCTTCCTACTTTCCCCCATCAAAAGACTTGTGTAGTTTTTAGAGTTTTTCTCTATAAGTCTGCCCAGAGGGTCCAAAAGAACCTAACAACTCATACCGGTTTCAGGAGTACAGAGAATATTTTAATTAAATATTGTAACTTCAAGTAGGAGAAAGTAATATTAGTCGAGGTGGGAAGCAATGGGTAATCTCGGTAAACTACCTGGAGTTCTTATCGCAGTGGGATTATTCGTCGCTATTGCATCTTTACTTGTGGGATTCGTAGGATTTCCAGCAATCATCAGGAGCAAGATATCTCAGGTAAAACAATTATTTACTAACACCTTAAGTATAAATATACCTTGGGACGCAATACGAAAGAAATCACGATTAGCCAGGATTAGCACTGACTTGCACGAGATATAATATGAGTCTTTTGGCTGCACGCTACTATTTACAATGTGTATGATTAGGTCAGTTGTGTGTACATCCAGTGAGATTTGTCCTTGCATCAGAAACCCATTACGAGGAAATATGTAACAATCTATTGGTCTATTATCGACGCACCTTATGATAGAGATGAAGTAGGCTGAGTTAGACCACCAGCATATTATGCATATTGAATGAAGCAAGGCCGTAGGTGTGGAGGTAAATCATCGGCTGTTTATATATCTATAGGAGACATATTATTGGACTGATGTGCATGGACATTCATTTATGTGTGTTGCTCAACTGTTCAACCTTCCTGTA
>JAQGAD010002886.1:0-11865 GCA_034696625.1 Isotomurus palustris
TATTTAAGCGAGAGAATACAGAGTAATAAACACAGTTAGATCGAGACAGTAATCCACTGATCATCTAATTCGTCACAGCTTGGTACAAGTTTCCGTCTCCGTCCAGAATGAACGTTTTTCGTTTTAAACTTTGCATTCAGTTTAGTCCCATATCATCATTGAAAAGATCAGTAATTGCACAGCTCAAATTCAATAAGCAAATTCATATTTATGGATTAGTTGCAGGATCGAATTTGTACACATTTACTGCAGGAATTGTTCATGTCAACAAATTTATTCTTCGTAAGATTTGCGAAACAATACTATATTGTCCAAATTTGAACAGACCGCAGGCAGTATTTTCCCCGATTATCTATTGTACTCTCTAATAAAACTGTTTTTTCTGACGAGGGCAACGCAGCTAGATATTCAGAAGCTCCTTCTAATACAACTCTGTGGCTTTCATCCACTTTGGGGAGCCGACCAGTTACGAGTTATGTTTTGCTATGGGAGGCCTTTCTTTGATCCACTACGGAGGGCCAGTTGGACAAGTCCCTTTTTGGAAGTGGACTGGGTTAAAGTTCACCGCATGGGGAAAATTTGAACAGGAATTTGAAACCTGAACACATTTGGGACGAGACATATGAACAAGATTGCAGCGATTCTTATTATATCGCGTGGACTGATCATTATTTTATAATTCGATTAGGAAAATTGTATCTATGGAAGAATACTTCGATTACTACGATGACAAAGCAAATCGAATGCTAAGTTTTGTTGTATATAATTTGCGAAACGTATTACAACTTAAAGCCTACAAAGCAAGGCATTGTAATCGATTGAAAAGAATTCAACTCGATTTAAAAAGGTTTTGCATACAAAGACACTTATGCAAGACCTGAAGTTGTGAGGCAAAAATTTAGAATTGAGACTGGTGCTGTAAATAATTCACTTTATTTATTAGTGTGTGGGGAATTAATCATAAGTTATAAGTTATAACGAATATTTGAGCCAGGTCATGATAATAAACAAGGAACAAAAAAATACTTAGTTTCGCATGAAGTGAACCTTGGCTTTGTGAATTAATTAAAAGTGTACGGTTTCGCATGGAAAATATCCATTGTGCTGTCTTTATACCTGCAAGATTTTCGTTTCGGTAAACCGGAGCTCAGAAAAACTTTAAAGTGAAGTTGAAACTTTAAAGCCATCCTGCTGTAATTATCATAAATAGAATACACCAATACAGAAGAGGGGCTCTTTAGCTTTGGGGGAATTAATTAAATACCTAAACCCTTTTAAATCTAATCTATATATTTACCTTCTAAATGCACGTTTGCCACGCTCAATGTAATATATTGGGTCGACTTCAAAGACTTGCAAGCTTTATGGGACCTTTTCAGCTTGCAATCATTTCTGGCTCAGACTCTCCTAAATACACGACTCCACATCTCACAAAGATTGACTTACTTATAAAACTGTCTGAAATAAAACAAGCATTAATCTTTCCATTTTGTTTCAGGCTACAACTTAATTAAACACTAAAATAATTATAGCATTGCAGTTTCTGATCCTTCAGCTTCTTTTCGCATATTTATGTGAGCCAAATGTAGATAAAAATTGGAATAAATTGGAGATATGTGTGTCACTGACTGAGGTCTATTCTATTCAGCTGGCAAGCTGGTGCAATTCAGGGTTTCCCTGAAGGCTCAAGTTCAATTCCTTGGCTCTGTAAACTAGTTAATCCTACCTGGCTCGGTGGTGGATATCTCAATGTAAGGTTAGAACTTACGAGGGAGCTACGCTGAACTGAGATCCTTGTTAGAGTTTCCCTTCTCTGTTAAGATGAGACTACAGGTGGGAGACCAGCATCAAATGATTGTTGAACCAGACCGTCTATAAACTAAGATTTATTTATTTATGTATTTATTCTGGCGTTAGAATGAGTCTGTGTCACTGAGTGCGCCGTGTAGAATATATTTTATCTCTAATCCCTAGACCTTTTGTTACACTGTCAATTGAACTTTTCGTGACTCAGTATTTAGCACATTAAATTTGGGCTTAGAAGATCAGTTTGATGTCTGTCTGTCTGAACAGCTTGACACAAGTATCGAACTGGAATTCTACAAGCTTACTGTTACATATGTTAACATTCTAGAAGGACATTTCCCACCATACAGTCAATCGGACAACTAGTGGCCAGTAGGGGTAAAATGATTGCCCTTACGGGGTCTGCTATTCGTTAGGAATTTCTTGGGCGATAAGGACTGCTTGGCTTGACTTTTTTCTTTTATGGAATTTGTTGTAACTAGCTGTTAATAGTTCGGTACATAAAACTCCTGATATCACTAACAAACATACAAGAAAAAAGTAAGACAGATTTCCTAAAACTCTTAATCCTATTGGAACAGCCTCCAAAGATAATACTTGTCGGAATTCGTCTCCATGTTTGCTTCCTCTGAGTAGCTCAAATTTAAATTTTTGTCTTAAAAGAATTGTACTTTTACTTTCCGTCGAATTAATCTGTAAAGATTTGATAACAGAATGAACATGGATGTGTCTTTCCCAATATTGATACAAACCGCTTTGTGTCAGCTCGCCGAATGTTCTGAACACAAGAGGAGTTAGAGCATTTATATCCATGATCCACATTTGTCGTAAGTTGAACAGTTGTATGGTTTCTCTCTTAATCACACTAACACTTGGATAGTTATAATTTATTATATATTTCAATTTTTCTAATTTCGTTGCGGGATCAATTATGGCAAACGCTTCATTTGTCTTCATGAATTCTTCGACGATATTCCTTAGGCCAATTTGGCTTTGTATATTCAGTTTGGTTTTGTTTCTCACTTGCATCAGAAATATGGAATAAGCTTCATCTGCTTGGAACTGCTCTAATAGCTCAGGTACAATGAAGCTAATCAGAGGAGACCCATGTGTCAATCCTGAGTGTCCAGTTTTCGAAAAATCCCAGGATTCAAAGGTATGCAGTGTCATATTTGAATTCAAAACTTCTTTTAAAGAATTCGGTAAATTCACGAATTCGATTTGCAACAGCGATGAAAACAAATTGCTCTTGTAAAAATTTCCCATCATGAAAATAAAGAAGTACAAAGAAGTCACACTCATAAAAACGTAATTCCATTTTAGAGTAAACTTTGTCTGGTGGATAAGTTTTACGGATTGTTCAAATAACGTAGACGTGACTCGAATGAGTACGTCAACAAAATTTCCTAAATTCGCTTCTGTGTACCCACAAACTAATACAACAGAAGACAGAGACATAACCACAACAGTCAACATCCAAATTGCTGCATCAAACGGATTTTGAAATGCCGTTGTTTCACTGAATTCCGAGTCAGTAACAATGGCCAGCACGTATGGCTCAATTGAAACTGAATGAGAGGAAAATTCCCGTGGAAATTTTGCTGGATTGAATGTATTCAAAATGTGTTTTTCTATTAGTGTGTACGATAGTGAAGAAATATAATATTTCATTTTATAGTTTGGTGCTACTGTCGACGTCGTAAAGTTGTATTTTTTGCCTGCTGCCATAATTGCACATTGAGACGCAGGAGTGTTTAATTTATCCATTCGTAAGCTGCAATCGTGTAAATCAGTGTTAATTGACATGTCCTTGCGATGCACGTGCTGAAAAACAAACCTTTTGTTAAAATTCTTGTGACACTTTTGACTCATAAATCGATGAAACTCTGTCCGTTCTGTTGATACGAACTCAGTCATTTGACAGTACGACGAAATCGTAGGACAGCCATTGTTCACAACACTCATCCTCGTTTCAGTGTAAAAGAACCGCCTTGCTCTCAAAGTGTATATAAAAGAGTCATAATTTACCCAGCCGAGTAATTCCGGGTTAAGTGATAACCAGGAAAACTCGGGAATTTTAAAGAAAATATAATCTGGACTTTCTTTTAACTTAGGCATCATCACAAGCATGCAGTGGATGAAATAAGCGGCTTTGCGAGGAGTGAGACTACTGGTCGCATAAACGAATGTCACAAATGTTGTGTATAAGCACTTTTGTGTTTGATAGGGGAGTATCTTTTTTCCTGCAGGTGGTAATCCGTTAAAATTGTATCGTCCCAAATCAAATGAAGTAGAGTTAATGTTGGAGAACAGGACAGGTGTAGTGAAGATTTTATTGTCCGAAGGAACAGATGGCAAATGGAAATCTCCAACAATTTGAACTGTGCATGGCAAAATCAAGCTTGCGATTGTGAGCTCCATTTGCCGCTAAAAAATCTTACTGACGGGTAATGGTTCACAAGGAAATTTCCAGCTCAAGGTTTAGATTACTCTTTCCATTGCGAATTGGGGTTTTAAAAGTACTTCTGCTCCATGGAATAAACACGTCTAGAATGTAATCATTTTCCATTATTGTTCTGCTAGAAAAGATCGAACACTGAACAGAAGCCTGAGGAGACTTCCGCCCTAAAACAACATCCTGTGATGCTCATGAGAAGATGCTATTTATGCCTGACAGAGTGTACATTGATGAATTCTATATTTTAAAAGGAAACGTTTAAAGCAGAAGAATAGTAAAAGTTTGTTATACAATTAACCAACTCATCAAAGAGAGTGTGTATGTAATTTTAACTGTACGCTTTTGTGTACAGAGTTCTTAGAATTCTCGTTTACAATAACACCAAAAGAAAAAACATTTGTGATTACTGTATCCACTAGATCTTTTATTACAGCTAACCTGTACAGTCTGTATTTGAAGCTAAGCCATATTATTAAATAATTCAGCAATGTGATAATTAAATGCTAAACTGTTCATTTCTTTGTCCCTTGATTGCCATTATAACTCAACAGGACAGTAATTATTTCTGAAAAGCAATGCTCTTCATAACCAACACTGAAATTTATACTGGGAAGAGTTAATTAAAAGTTTAAATTTCGTTACGCACCACCTCACGTCCTTCACAAAATGTTGTGTAACTAAAATGGTTTCAGTTTGTCTACTTAAAAAGTATATTTACAATTGGAATATTTAATCGACGTAGGAGCCAAAGGTTTTCAATTTCAGAGTTCCTTTTAAGTCGTACTTTCTTTATGAAAAGAATTTTTTGTGTAAAACTTTTTATTTTTCCCTTTAATACAAACAATTTTCTTACTGAATTACATTCAAAATCTGAAACAACTCAATCCACCAGAAAAGACACAATTTCAAACAAAGGGTACCTACCTACTTTGTGCAATTAAATTTGCGATTTCAACTTCATTCCTTTGCTTTACTCCAAAACACCAATATCTGAAGGCACTCTTTCGTTACTTCGTTCGTTCGTGTAATATTTTTCTTTAGTTAAACCTTATTAGCTCAGACGGCTATCTGCATTATTGGATTAAAATTATTTTATCGACATAAATACCAAGGACACAATTCACAAGAAATTCTGTTATTAAAATCCCAACGATTAACGTTTACTTGAACATAAAATATGCTTAACTATATTAAGCAAGAAGTTAGCATCATTTCTGTAGTAAGTTCTGAATCGCAGACTGAAACTAAATATACGTAGTTATAGGACTCGTCATTAGTTACAGTTTCACTTTACAGTTATGATTGGACACTGAATAATTTAATTCCCGGGCTCAAAATAGCGATGCGTTGAGTATCCTGATGCAATTTGGCTACCAGATCGACATGCATATTTATGAGATTGATACGATTTGTACTTGGTAAAATCAACCGGATCATATCCAACGAGAATCAGAAGTAGAAGGTGAATTAGACACTAGAAGTGCAGAGGTTGAGATCTTGCTGAGTGTGATGCCAAAGAGGAGAGTGATGTGTTGAATCCGAAGTCTCGATGATGTGTTGAATCCGAAGGCTCGATGCAGAAGAACAAGCGGAATTTTAAAATAAGCTCGGCATGCTGAGTCAAATCCAAGCTCTAGAGTGGCGACACTGCCAAAGCTGTGTCAAATGAGAATAGGTGAAACTGGAAGGTTTTAGTTACTGGTTTTGCCTATTTGATAGCTTCACCTAGGTTATTTCTTGTCCAATTTTTTCTCGATTATAGCCTTTTTAAACTGTTTTGCTGGTTCTTTTTAATTTGAGTTTGAATAGTGCGAATATTATACTTATGAAGTACTTATGGCTATTCAAAAAATATCTTTTCGCCAATTTGATGCTTTTATCTTTGATCAAGTTCGATATCGCTAAGGTTGTGCACTTTCTGCTGATGCAGAAGTTTCTTAAAAATTGTAACTATTTTTAATGGCTTCTATGACATTTCACCTATTCCTTTTCAAGTTCAAATAAAATTAAACTTCTTATCTTCTTTAATATGTTACAGTACTTGTAAGCAGTAAATATATTTCGGTGAAACAATCTACTTACTTTCTTATCCGTTCTAAATGGAAATAATTATTTCGCATATTGCAGGTTGATTACAGACAGTTATAACAATATTCGCATAAGATGTAACTAAGCACGTAACTGATATGCAAAATTAATCTATCTACAGCACGCATCGCCGGGTTCTAAGTAGCTGAAATTAAAAATCGGGATAGGTATCCTTTCACTGCTTCAGCAGATAAAAGCTTGCTGTGCCCTCTATTTCTTGTCCAAACTTTCACTGTGCTGCATAACACACTATTACCATTCCATACGACAACATTGCACGAGTATATTGTACAATAATTTATTTAGTAACTACGTTTTTACGGTTATGATAATCGGGTTGTGTCGTCAGGTGCCAATACTAATTGGCTCTATTAGACGGAAGTTTGCAAGATCGGACAACACGCATTAAAAGAGATTGAGTTTTGCACAAATAAATAAGCGATAATAGTACAAATATTGTCATCAATAAAGACTTTTATAATATTCATCTCGCGGTTCAAAAATATTTTCGGTTCCACAACATATTACTCAATAAGGATATAAAATAGGTTTTGACAAATGTTCGTGTTTCAGCAAAAAATTGTATTTCTAAAGAATCAACGATATGTAATACATTCTACTTGATTCCGAAATTTAGTGTTATACATTTATTGCAATTTAGGTTTTCGGACAGTTGGGAAACAGGTAACTGACCTATAATTTGATTGTGATGTTGATTATACTGTGGTTAGTATGCATGTTAAATTCGTAAATCCAATAGCAAGTCTTGTTGCATGAGGGTAACGAAGAAAAAACCCGGGCCATATGAGGAACTAATCTAAACCCCATGAATAATAAGCAAAGCTTAAACAGAAATTATTTAAAACCATGATGTTTAAAAATAATATGAAATAGATAATATAAGGTAATAAATATATAATATAATGGAATAAATTGTAGCCCTAACTCCCTGACATAATTTACTTGCATTAACATGCTCGTACCTACGGAATTCAGTTCATAAAACTCTGAATATCACATGGAAGCATGAAAAATGTTATATGAAATGAAATGTAGCTATTTCGTGGACATATCACAAAAGAGACTCATCAGGATTTAAAAAAGTTTGAAAAAACGATTCAAGAAGTCCTCTTGTTCCTTAAGAAAATATAACGTTGCGTCATTAATTCAAAATCACAATCGGGAACGTTTGTTTTTAGTGACTTGTCGCTCCAGCCATTCGGGATTCTCGCCAAATATTGCGGTTTACACTTTTGATACACAAGCAATTGAACTTTTCGTGCAACATTATTTAAACCAATAAAGTTAAGCGTAGAAGATAAGTTTAATGGCGATTGGTCTGAGCGACTTGAAGTATCGAATTGAAACACTGCACACCTACCTACCTAAAATAAGTTAGCATCTTAGAAGTATGTTTCGAACCTTCGAGTCAATCGGACAACTTGGTGACCAGTAGAAGTAAAAATGAATGCCCTTTAGTTGTCTGCTGATTTTCGACACAAATTTCTTGATTACTAGGTATGAAATTTCAGTTTTAAAGATATTTTTGTAACCAGCTGCTAATATTTCAGCACACAAGACTCCCAATGTCACAAACAAACATACAAGAAACAAGTTACACAAATTTTCTACAACTCGTAAGCCTATCGGAACTGCCTCCAAGGCTAACGCTTCTTGAAATTCATTGCCATCTTTGTCTCCACTGAGTAGCTGGATTTTAATTTTTTGTGCAATGAATACTTGATTTTTAGTGTCCGTATCATTAATCTGCAGAGATTTTATAATAGAATAAGAATTGGCGAGTCTTTCCCAGTATTGGTACAAACCACTTTGTGTCAACTCTCCAAACGTTCTAAATACCAAAGGAGTTAGAGCATTTACATTCATCATCCACATTTGTCTCAAATTGAACAGTTGCAAAGTTTCTTTCTTAATCAAACGCACACCTGGAAAGTTATAATCGATTTGATACTTCAATTTGTCTACTTTCGTCGCAGGATCAACAATAGCAAACGGTTCTCTCGTCTTTACAAATTCTTCCAAGATTCTTCTTAAACCGACATAACCATGTAAATTAGGTTTTGATTTGTTCCTCAATTGCATCAAAAATGTAGAATATGTATCTTCTGTGTGGAACTGTTCTAATAATTCAGGAACAATGAAGTTTATCAGTGGAGATCCTACTCCGACACCGAATCTTTTAAGTTGAGAAAAATACCAGGACTCAAATGTGTGCAACGCCATATTTGAGTTTAAAACTTCTTTTAAGGAATCAGGCAAATTAGCCACATCGGGTTTCAAAAGAGTTGAAAACAAATTGCTTTTAAAATAATTTCCCATCATGAAATTAAAGAAATACAAAGAGGCCAAGTTAATTATCAAGAAATTTCGTTTGAAACTACATGTCGATTGGTGAAGAAGTGTCGCAGACTGTTCAAGTACTGTAGAAGTGACCCTGAAAAATATGTCAAGAAGGCTGACAAAACTCGCATCCATTTGACAGCGCATTAAAAAAGTAGAAGTAAAAGATAACACCAGAAGACACAATAACCAAATAACAACACCAAACGGATTTTGAAATGCCGTTGTGTCGCTGTGATCAGATTTCGTGACAATGGCCAACACGTACGGCTGAATTGAAACTGAATGTGGTGCAAATTCACGTGGATGAATTGCTGGATTGAATGTGTTCAAAATGTGTTGTTCAATTATTATGTAAGATAGCGAAGGAATATAATATCTTATGGCATAATTTGGTTTGATTGTCGAGGATGTAAAGTTGTATCTTTTGCCTGCTGCCATAACTGCACATTGAGATCCAGGAGTGTTTAACTTATCCAACAATAGACTGCAATCGTGTAAATTAGCGTTAGTTGACACGTCCTTATTATACACATCCTGTAAAACAAATCTTGCATTAAAATTCTTGGGATAGTTTGGGTGCAAGAAACGTTGAAACGCTGTTGGTTCTGTTGACACGTGCTCAGTTACTTGACAATCTGACCAAGGTAGAGGGCAGCCCACGTTCACAATCCTCACCTCTATTTCCGTGTAGAAGAATCGGCTGGTTTTTAATGGGTACACAAAAGATTCTCCATTAAACCAACCGACCACATCCGGGTGAGTTGATAACCAGGAAAGCGTGGGAATTTTAAAGAAGATATACGTCGGATATTCTTTTAAATTAGGCATTGTAAAAAACATGTAGTGTATAAAGAAAGCGGCTATGTCAGGGACTAGATTCAATGTAGTATAAACAAGTGTCAGAAACGTGGTAATTAAGCACTTTTGAGTTTGGTAAGGGAGTAACTTAATTTTTTTAGAACGACGGAATGGGTGATACCGCCCCATTTCTTCCACACCGTTGTCTCGCATAGTAGATTGGGTAAAGATTACAGGTGTAGTGAAGATTAGTTCAGTGTCCAAAGGGACGAAGGGCAAGTGGAAGTCTCCAACAATTTGAATGGTGCAGGGAGAAATAAGATTTGAGATTGTTTGCTCCATTTTATCAAAATAAATACTTTGTGTTTTAAGTAGGAATTAATGATAATTCCTTTATTTAGGATTACTTTGCTAATAGAGACAGACACCTTTGATCAGAATGGAAACAAACACTGCTTAGGAAGGCACAGGGTTTTATGCTTGTCATTGTATATTAACTTGAAGTTAAACATAAAACATTTCACAGACACCTAAGTGTCTAAAACAAAAAGTATGACATTGTAAAGTTTGTTAAATGTCAAATTCCCCTCGGTTAGCTAATGTAACACAGACTCAACTCTCAACTACTTAATTGCTATATTTTTGACCACAGACACTATTAAACTCTCAACTATTTAATTGCAATCTTTTTGACCACAGACACTATTAAACTCTCCACTACTTAATTGCAATCGTTTTGACCACAGGCCACAGACACTATTAAATTCTTTTTTTAATACGCTAGATATTTTATGCAAAACTTTCTTAATATAATTAAGTAATCCAGGGTTAAATTCGCATTATACAAAAGTGCATTTGTTTTTTAGGTTTGTTTAATGGTTCCTTTCGACAATGCGTGTTGAGGGAAATAATGACCATAATGTCATAATGATGGAATAATAAGGGGATTGTTTGAAGTGTAGGCTAAATTATTATGTCGATGTCCCGCGACGTCAGTTCCTTTACAAACACTTTTGTTTCTAAAATCCTTTTTTAAATTCGAATAGTAGATTATAACTGTGGTCTTCCAAAGATTAAAATTGCAGGAGTATACACGTAGCACCCTTGCTTGGATTATGGGTGGGATTATTCCAGGGTGGGTTTATGGTTTAAAACACTCCGTAAGGGGGGTTGGTATTAATTAGGGGGATTCACTAAAATGGGGGTGGCATTATAATATATATGTTTGAATGCATTTTCAGACTCCTCTTCTTTCTGTTTAAATGATCAGGCCAAGGCTGATCACAAATACAGGTTTCATTTCTTAACAAAAGTTTTAAAAATACACCTTAAGCTCACAACGAGTTTTCTTGCATGCACCAATAAAAATATAGTGGACAAAGTTGCAAACAAAAGATATTTTACTCCCCACATAATTGAAGTTAACCATAAACACGTGTTTAAACTTAAACATGCTAAAGCTTTTAAAGGGGGCATTAAATATAGAACTGTAAAAATAAAAAATACAACTATTATAACTAGAACTTTATTGAAGTAGGAAACTACTATACAACTACAAAAGAATTCTTATCTGAAGGTATTCGAATTTCTTTTGTGTACAATTAGGTTGACTTCATTTGAAACGATTCTAGGATGGCTCGTCTCAACAAATTCGACCCCTATAAACTCGGCCTAAGATACTCGTCGTAATGTAACAAGAACTCGTCTCAACTGACATTAAACTCGTTTCAACTGGCTTTAAACTCCTCTCAAGTTGCTGAACCTCGTCTCAATACTCGGCTCATCTACAAATCTCCATGGGGCTAGAGATTGTGAATAGCAAATACATGAGAATTTCCATTCAAGACTCACATGTTTAAGTAATACTAATATTAACCAAGGCCGTGGAAACCTCGTAGAAGCGAGATATCAACAGTATAAGTAAGAATGATATAGTAGTAAGTCCAAAAATGTTTTGTAGGATGCAATTTTTCTAAAGATAGCATTGAGACAGCTGTTAGCATACCCAACTGTACTCATCGGCACCAGCTTATCCTAAATTTTAGACAAAATGATTCAAGAATTAATACGTTGTATACTTTGTCAGCTGTTGGTTCCAAATTTTGGTATTTTAAACTCACCAATCGAAGACATAATCTGAGAGGTTCAATCTTAAGAAATCAAGTGTAGAAAAAGATACTCCAACGTCATAATTTGTGACAGCATTCTTCAATGACTTCGCTAGCTGAAGGCACTTTTTTATCTGGGTTGCTCTCTCCAAGTGACTATAAACTGACTAGCTAAAAAAGCCCGTCCATGACGGGTACGAGACCTACAACAATAATTCACCTGAAACTCTAGAATTCGCAAAT
>JAQGAD010002887.1:0-11863 GCA_034696625.1 Isotomurus palustris
CCACTTGTGCATGCATACTTCATTCCTCAACTGAAACTTTCCTTTGTTTCATACTCTCTAGACAAACCAAGGAAACGTTCAGTGGAGGAATGGAGTATGCATGCACAAGTGGAGCGTGCGTCCGGCACTGAAAGAGTCTTGGTGTCACCTCTCGGAAAGGGCCATTTTTAGACACACAAGTTGGGAAGTTTTTGACACCACAAACTAAGAATGTCTCAGTACTTGTGAAAGAGCAGCCAGTCTGTGCATTTTTTTGTAGCTATTCCATTTAATATACCAAGTGAAGTAGAACAAGGCATTCCATTTCACTTTAAAATAAAATCTTTATTCTACAAGCTTGTGCACAAAACCGAAATAAGAAAACCAAAAAAACCATTTGAATTTTCAAATGATTTTGTTAATTTTCTTAAGTATATTATTGCTAAATGCTTCAGGAACAGACCCTCAAAAATTCAAAGCTCCATTGCAATTTAATACTGATGGGAAGTTTAAGATTGTAAATCTTGCCGATTTGTAAGTTTTAAATACTTCCCAACCTGAGTTATGTAAGCAAATTCGTGCTTCAATAATTTTAGGCACTATGGAGAGTACACAGGAACTCCTTTCGGAAGAAGACACGATAAAAAATCAACAAAAGTTATGACAGATATTTTGTCTTTCGAGAAACCAGACTTTGTTGTTTTTACGGGTGACATAATAACAGCAGATGCAATAATCTCAAATTCAACGAGATTTGTTGATAAGGCCCTCACTGCTGTAGTAGCTGGAAGATACAAGTAAATCAAAACAAAACACAACTTAATTTTTAGCCCAGATAATTGGGCTTTAAATTATGATTATTTACAAACGTCTGCTTACGTACACGTAGATGGGCATCAACATACGGGAACCACGAAAGTGGAATTGCAACAACACGAGAACAAATATTTGCAACTGAATCCAAATACACTGACCTCTGCTATACTCAACACGGAGATGAGAATCTCGCTGGACTCACAAATTATTATCTACCGATTTACGAACCAAATGCAAGTGAGTGATGAAGATAAGACTTAAAATTTTAAGTGATTTTAAACGAACTTGTGAAGCTATTTGAAATTCGACTCAAGTTCAAAGTGCTGCTGTTCAATTGATTAATTAATTTTATGTTTCAAATTTAAATCTATTTAGAAATAGATGACACCTCTAAACCAATATTGATATTGTGGTTTTTCGACTCACGTGGAGGATTTGACTTACACGGAATCAAAGCTTCACATGTGGCTTCCACAGTTGTAAATTGGTTTATTGAGACAAATCAAAAAATTACAAGCAAATGGGGGAATATTCCTGCATTAGCATTTTTCCATATTCCAACGTAAGTGGTGTCTAATTATACTAATTAATTATACTAATACATTCAGTTTTCAGTATTTGGTGCCTTTATTCGTTTACTCTTTTATTCAGACGAGAATACCAACAAGTACAACTTGATATGCGGAATAGACCAGATTGTGTTGGACTTGCTGTTGTCGGTAAGCTCAACATTTACATTACACAAACACGTTTACAGCATAATACAAATGTATTATTGAATCGTGCAGATGATTTGGTCGATCCCCAAGATCGAAATAGTTTGCTTATGCAAGCTTTGATTAATTCTGGAAACGTTTTAACAACATTTGTAGGACATAATCATGGTAATTAAAATAATCAAGTGCAAATTTAATGCTGATTCATTTAATAATACAACCACCTTGCAACTCAAATAGGTAACGCTTGGTGCTGTGCGTACAAAACAATACAAATCTGTTTCAATCGGCACACCGGATACGGAGGTTACGGAGGTGATTGGACTCGAGGTGCGAGGGTCGTGGAACTGGACATGTACAAGGATATGTGGACCTCTAGACGAAATTACGTCAGGTTGGAAAATGGAACAATCATTGACGAATATCCAGCTGATTCCAATCTCACCAATTAGCCAATTTAAGACACCTTGCTGATCTTCTTATGATAAATGAAGTTGATTATTATTAAATAGGCATTTAAAATAAAATAAAAGTGTAATTAGAAGCAAGTTAATTTATATCCTAAACTTAGTTTATGAAACTAATGAAAATATCCCATGAAAAATACAATTTAATAAATCTTTATACTTCTTGTGGTAACTTTATTTGTCTTGAGTACTGTTTAAGGTCAATAGTTCACAAATAAATCAATGTTGTTCATTAAGGAACGTACATTTAGTTCAAAATAACATAGCACAGTGCGTTTGGAAGATCAGGACATAGCATTGTTTACTTTGAGATAAATTTAATAATTGAAGAGAATTATATTATGATAATTTTGAGACAAATTAATTTAAATAGTTATTTACGATTATTTAATAATGGTTCATTAGTGAATAATTCGACAAAACACCATAAAATCACAACGTTTAATTAACTCAGGTTCAAAAGTAAAACAATTTTTTATGAATAATTGATAGCCTCTTGCAGATTAGTTTACTTGTGAATTCACCATCTCAAGATCGTTCTCCACCCAATCTGTACCCATCATACTCTCTCAGTAAAATAAAAAACAGAAAGTCACACACGATATTCCCTTTATTTTTCCCAACAATTAAATTCCATTACAATTTCCAAAATGAGACAGCCGACTCAAGGCTGTTGACGTTCATTTAACACAGGACTGAATACTTTGAGCTTGAATTCATGTATTCATTTGTCACACTTCCCGTACCTTAAACATTATTTAACTAGAGCCCCCCAACAAACACTAACACACAGTGGATTCAAGTTAAAAGAATGTGTGTACTATTATTGAAAGACACACAAATGCAAAGGGTTCTATTTAAGTCCATCTCAACAATGCTGTGGTTCTATTGTAGGCAGTCTATTTAGGCGACAGGTTGCAGTAATTAAATTACAGCCCTTCTGCCAGTCTCAAGGGAACTTAAACACAACTTAAGTTCTTCCTTTCAGTTAAGACTTGTTAACTGAAGATTAAACTTCACATATAAAAATAAACCAAAGAATAACATTGAAATATTTAAAATGGCTTTATTTATTTTAATATTCTCATTTTTGTCAGTAACATTAAAAGTGTACACTCATCAAATTAAATCTCCTTTGCAATTCAATGCCGAAGGAAAGTTTAAAATCGTCAACTTTGCGGATTTGTAAGTAATTAAAATTCGAAAATAATCTGAAGAACACTAAGGAATCTCCATTGTTACATTTAGGCACTATGGAGAACTCCCACTCACCAGTTATGGAAGAAGTAAGGATGCAAATTCCACAAGAGTTATGGCAGATATTTTGTCTATCGAAAAACCAGACTTTGTTGTCTTCACTGGTGACTTCATAACGGCTGATAAGATTATTTTTAATCCAACCAAATTTCTCGATGACGCCTTGACTTCCGTGGTGGCTGGAGGATACAAGTGAGTCGTAGGAGGTAATTAAAAAAAGACTTAACTTAATGTTAGTACTTACGTGTGGTTTCTTAATTGTTTCAAAGGTGGGCATCCACATACGGAAATCATGACAATGGAATTGCAACAACACGTGAGCAGATGTTTGCAGCTGAGTCCAAATACACTGACCTGTGCTACACTCGACATGGAGATGAGAATCTCGCTGGACTCACTAATTATTATCTACCGATTTACGAACCAAATGCAAGTGAGTGATAAAGATAAGACTTAAGTGATTTCAAACAAACTTTTGAAAGCTATTTGAAATTCGACTTCAGTTCAGGTGCTGCTCTTCAATTGATTAATTAATTGTATGTTGCAAATTTAAATCTGTGTAGAAATAGATGATGCCTCTAAACCAATATTGATACTGTGGTTTTTCGACTCCCGTGGAGGATTTGACCTGAAGGGAATTAAACCATCGTATGTGGATCCCACAGTAGTAAATTGGTTTATTGAGACAAATTCCAATATCACAAGCAGATGGGGAAGAATTCCTGCCTTAGCGTTTTTCCACATTCCAACGTGAGTCATTAATTTTTCCTTCAATTCATAATAATTAATTAATATTGTTCTCATTTACAATTATTTCTAATTTTAAGGCTCGACTACAGAGACGTACAGGAAGACATGGCTAAGAGATCTGACTGTGTAGGCCTGGTCGGTAAGTCAAAAGTACAAATGCATTTTTTACAATTTAAGATTTCTCTTTAACGATAAGAAACTCCTTTTTAAATTAAAGATGAAGCAGTGGTTCCTCAAACTCGAGATACTTTGTTCATGCGAGCCTTAGTTAATTCTGGAACTGTGCTAACAACATTTGTTGGACATGATCACGGTACTCTCTATTTAATTTTATACAATAAAACAAATAAAAAAATGACGAATAATATAATCAACTTTTTACCAAAAAAAACAACAGACAATGCCTGGTGTTGTAAATATGCAACATTAGAAATCTGCTACAACCGTCACACAGGCTACGGAGGCTACGGAAGTTGGACTCGAGGTGCGAGAGTCGTGGAACTCGACATGTCCAAAGATATGTGGACTTCCAGAAGAAATTACATCAGGTTGGAAAATGGAACTATCATTGATGAGTACCCAGCAACTAATTACAAAACCAATTCATCAACATAAAACATATTCCATAGTTTAATTATGTATTCCTACTATTTGTGATTAAAATAAAAATTACCATATATGTGCAAGCAGCAGGGTTCTTTATTTAACGGTGGATTATTTTAAGCTCGGACTTTTATTAACACAATCTTATCTCTTCTAATCTTGAGAAAGGTTATTTTACAACCCGACCAATGTCCAGTGCCATTGACACACAAAGCTGCAGCTGCAGTGGACTAAATATAATCCAATGTGTATTTAACATTGGATGTCCGTAGGAATATTGTGACACATAAAAGACACACAAGGCTGGCTTTCATTGTCAGCCTTATCATATTTTCATATTACAGATAGGACTGATAATATAACAAATATCCTCATCCATTTCAAGTGCATTTGAACCCCAACCTTTTCCACTTCATTCACATTGGAGATTTGGCCACACAAGTTTCGTCCAAACGAATAAAAAGATTTCAAAAAGAATATTGGAATTTCCAAAATGATTTCATTCATTTTACTAACCTTAGCTTTAGCGAGTACTTCAGAAGTATTTGCTCATCAAGGAAAAGCCCCGTTGCGATTTAATGCCGAAGGGAAATTTAAAATCGTCAACTTTGCCGATTTGTAAGTTTCGAAAATTTTTGAAAATCTAAAAAACCAATTCATAGTTTCGTAATTCTGTGAATAAATTGTTTTCAGGCATTACGGAGAATTTCCAGGAACTGATTTGGGAAGAACACACGATGCAAATTCAACTCAAGTGATGGCAGACATTTTGGCTTTTGACAATCCGGACTTTGTTGTGTTCACTGGGGACTTCATAACGGGAGATGCGATTGTTGTGAATTCCACAGGATTTATTGACAACGCCCTCACTTCTGTTGTGGCTGGAGGATACAAGTTAGTTAACACAGAAACAATTAATTAATTAATTAATTAGTTTTAAAATAGTGATTAACATATACTTAATAATGTCGACTTAACTGCACACAGGTGGGCATCCACGTATGGAAATCACGACAACGGCATTGCAACAACACGAGAGGAAATATTTGCAACTGAATCAAAATACTCTGACCTCTGCTACACTCAACACGGAGATTCAAATCTACTTGGACTTACTAATTATTACTTGCCCGTTTATGAACCAAATGCAAGTGAGTGTCATTGACGTATTTAATTAGAATTAATTAGATCGTTGATTAATTAAATTTCAATTGGATACATATCCATTCTAAGTTGATTTTTAATTTTTTACAGATGAGACGTCATCTCCAATTTTGATTCTGTGGTTCTTCGACTCCCGTGGAGGATTCGATCCACAGGGAATTAAACCTTCGAATGTGGATCCCACAGTTGTAAATTGGTTCATCGAGACAAATGCCAATATCACAAGCAGATGGGGAGTTGTTCCTGCCTTAGCTTTCTTTCATATTCCAACGTGAGTCACATGAAATCTGAAATTGATAAACTTGGGTTGCTCTATATTTTTAATAATTACTTCTGGTTTAAAGTCTGGACTACAGGGACGTTCAAGCTGACATTCCAAATCGATCTGATTGTGTAGGACTTGTTGGTAAATCCTTCAGATTAATTAATTAGTTTTCAGATTGATTACACTCTTGTGTTTTAATCATTTTTAAGATGAGGCAGTGGTTCCTCAGGATCGAGATACTTTGTTCATGGACGCATTAATTAATTCTGGAACTGTGCTAACAACATTTGTTGGACATGATCACGGTAACTACTTTATACTAATTAAGCAATTAAAATAATTGCGACTGGTAACATAATCACCTGTGTTTAAAATAAAAATAGGAAATGCTTGGTGCTGTGAATACGAAACCCTACAAATCTGCTACAACCGTCACACAGGCTACGGAGGCTACGGAAGTTGGACTCGAGGAGCGAGGGTCGTGGAACTCGACATGTCACAAAATATATGGACATCCAGAAGAAATTATGTCAGACTCGAAAATGGGACAATTGTTGATGAATACCCAGCTGCTAATTAATTAATTAACAATGATCATACCTTAATATTGTCATCGTAATTATAGTATAAGTGTATTGATTAAAATTGCATAGTCCAACACACCTGTGCATGTTTTAAGCTGTTTAGTTATCTTTGGTTAATTAGTGTGCCCAACTGTTGCCAGTCGGGCTTTCAAAAAATTCGAAAAATTCTCATGAAATGTCCCCCTGCACGGTAATCTTTAGTAAAAGGCGAAAGATTAATACGACTTGCAGGGAGACCTGAGATGTTTTGTCAACTGCTCACACTCACCTCCCACACTCCACACACAACTCACACCTTAATTACTCTTCTCAAAACATCTAAAGCACCACTTAATTACACAACCCACAACAATCTACCTAACAGCAATTAATTATCATTTATCTCATCCACACATCTGTGCATTAAAACATCAACATAATACCACTCAGCGTTGAGGAAACGGTCAAGACGCTGTGGAAGAAGGTCGTTAAGTCGCCACACAAAATTCAAATCTCCACTGCAGCAAACAACGACACGGAACAAGTACGCATTGCAGATGTGCGGGGAAGTTGAGACGGGGAGACGGAGACGCGCGAAAGTTGTGCAAGATGTGAACTCAACACTTCCACAATACTTTGTGTGCTGTTGACTAAAATGTGTCTTGTAGATTGTAGATTCTAGTTCACTAGTAATTACTTAGATTTAATTGCACAGCCTTATAGGCTACTATATTAAGTGAGTGAGTGTTGTGGGAGGAGTGAGAATCGACAATGGCGACGTTGACGTCGTCGACAACATCCACGTCACGTGGGAGAGGAAGCAAAGTCGGTGGGAGTGGCGGCGGAGTGACAGGAGAATACTTCCAAACATTTCCAATCTCTTCCTCTGGTGATTTCAAGTATTCCTCGCGAATCGAGTTTATGCTGAATCACCCCAAAATCAGGTTAGTTTAATTATTAATTAATCCCACTTTGTTTACATTTAGAATTTTAATTGATTAATTGATTAACTTGTTTATTTATTCAGTGGGAAGCTGAAAGAGTGGGTGAAGTCCAGCGAAGCAGAGTCTACACCCGCAATGAAAAACCCAGTGGGAGGAGGCCCTCCACTTCCACTTCCGCCTTCCAAGGACGAAGACTTCTCCTCACAGATGAGGGAACTGGGAAACTCCTTCTACAAGAAGAAACCCTCCACAGGCCTCCTTCTGACCTCCGCCCTCGAAGCATACAACCTCAGTCTCCTCTACGCGCCCTCCTCCTCCTCAGCCTTCGACTCCGCCTTGGCTAATCGCTCCGCTGTTTACTCCGAAATGACACGTGACCTTCAAATGTCCTCAGATGACCTCCAATGCTGCCAACTCCTGCAGTTCGCCTTAGAAGATGCCAAAGCAGCAATAGCCTCGCCAGCCTACCCGAAATCTCTCGCACCCAAATTGGCCATAAGGATTGCCGGGATTTTAATCAAACTGAAGAGATTCCAAGAAGCTCGTGAAGTCCTCGAGAACTTTGACTTCTCTTCCTGCGACTCCAACAGACTTGAGGAAGTCAGTGACCTTCTCAAGGTCACCTCAGAAGACGGCAGTCACATGGAAGTCGAAGACATTGAATCAGGGACCTATGGAAGTCTTACCAATGGCCACAGTGACAACAGGGATGATTTCAGCTCCAATTCCAACGCAGACTTTGAAAATGCAAATCCCGCCATCAGATTGAAGTTCAAAGAGGGCAAAGGTCGAATTGTGACTTGCGGGGTGAAGCAGCTCACCAAAGGAAGTCTTCTCTTCCAAGAAACACCGTACGTCTCCGTGCTACTCCCGCAATTCATTCCATCGCATTGTTCACACTGCCACGTCAGACTCCAACATCTCCACTTCTTCCCGTAAGCTATGAAATAAAATCCAATAATTTTATTAATTTTCCTAGCTTTTTGAAAACTAATTTTTGAAATTTGGAATTTTCAGGTGCTCCGTGTGCACCCAAGTGAAATACTGTTCACCTTCCTGCGCTTCTTCCGCGTGGACTTCCTACCACAAATGGGAGTGTGGATCTCTCGACTTCCTCCATTCCGTTGGAATCGCTCACCTCGCTATTCGCGTCGCTCTTGTCGCCGGACTCCGTCGAATTCTTCGACAAGACGAAATTGGCCCGGTTTCTTCTGAAGACTCAGTGAGGCTGTTCCGTTGCGATGAGTCGGAAGAGGTCGACAAAGGCGACGTCGCCTATTCCCGAGTGGCTTCTTTGGTCGACCACCTCTCAGAGATGACGGAGGCTGAGGATCTCTTCCAATACGCCCTCAGCGCCAGTCTCCTCACTTTGTGGCTCCAAAAGAAAACCGATTTCTTCCCTAAAGAAGAAAAGAAGCTTCCAGAAACTTCGACAGTGTCGAAATCGGTTGGAATTATTGGCGGAGCGATTCTGAAGCACATCTGCCAGCTCATTTGCAATGCCCACGCAATCACCGACCTTGTCTACGCTGACGACGAATTCGTCAACGCTGCTCAGATGAACGGGAAGCCTGGAATGTCGACGTCGACCGCAGATTCGACACAGGAAAGGATTGCGAGTGCAATTTATCCTTCGGCGAGCATGATGAACCATTCTTGCGATAATAACGTCGTTTTCGGGGTACTTTTCGACTTTCTTACCTCTTAAAGTCGACCTTTAATCATTTTTGATTTTCATTTCGTATTTTGAATGCTTTTGCAGTTTGTGTTGGGGAGTAAATTGGTCGTACGGTTGAGCAGGGACATTCCGGAGGGAGGGGAGATATTCAATTGCTACGGCCCTCATTACCGACGAATGGGAGTTGAGGATCGGCAGGAGATTCTGAGGGATCAGTACTTCTTCCGCTGTGACTGCAGCAGATGTGCAGAGGAAGATCCGAGGAAAACCAAAGGCGGCTACTCCTTCGTGGTAAGTTTTCAGGAAACAATATCCAGATTCCAGAACTCACAGGGTGGGCTAAATAATGGTTTATTTATTTCCAGGAAACATTTGAAGGATTCAAATGTGCTCATTGTTCCCAGGGAACTGTGAGTGAAAAAACCGGAGTCTGCAGAAACTGTCGGAGCCAAATGAACGACGAGGTCTTCGAGGAAACAGTTGAGCGTGCCAAATACGCCGATAAAATTATGGAGGATGGTACGAATTGAATTCTTAAAATTTTAAGTGGTTTTTTAAAAATTCTAATTAATTTTGAATGTTTCCTGAAACCAGCGGAAGTTCTGTTGGACCGTGGGAAAGTAAAAGAAGCCCTAGGAATGTTAGAAAAGTGCCAAAAGGACCGCGAAGAGTTTCTCCACGCGCTCCACAAGGACATCGGACGAGGTCACGACCTCATTGGGAAGTGTTACGCAATACTCGGTGGGTAAATTGACCTTTGAACTTGGTTGTATTCCCCTTAATCTTCAAGCTCATTATGTTTGTGGTTTTGATTCCAGGAAACTTTGAGAAGTCAGTTGAACACGTGAGACGGAGTCTGTTGTACGTAGGAGAGCGATTTGGGCGGGAGTCTTTTGAATTCGCGCGGGAAGCGAAGAAGTTGTCGCAGCTGCTGAGGAAACTCGACGAGATTGACAATAAGAAACCAAAACACTCCGATGAGATTCAATTGCTCACGCAGCAGTTCACACAGATTTTGTCTTTCTAAAATGTGTCGATTAAATAATTATCATCGCTAGTGAAGTGTTGTACCTGTTAATTAATTAATAGATTAGTTGTTGTCCTTGTGACCTCCATCTCCAGTCATTAAAATTAATTAGTGTAGTAATAATTATTATAAACAACCACTTTCTTGTGTCAAGCTCCTTAATGGCCTCACATTAATATGTACAACTGTTCGTTCCCATACTTAATTAAGTCTTCCTTCAACAACTCTCAGTAATATTTAATTATTCTAATCCCAACTAGCTAAAATTAAATTAAAATATCTCATTCATTCTCTTCGAGCATTCCTTCAGCTTTATAGCAATTTTTTTGAGTCATCCTGGAATAAAAAACGAGGTGGGCAACAAGAACAACAAGATCCAATTTCTCACACATCAGAATTGACTCAGAAAGATGGTAAGACGTGTCAATTACCGTCGTAGAAACTATAACAGTTGTTCCCTCAACCAAGTGATTTGTAAAAATCGTACGGAGCCTTAAAACGGTTTCAATCTGTTTTATTGTTTTTATAATATTTTTGTATTAAAATGGGAGAGTTTTTTTTAAATTCAAGAGCGCTTTAAAAATTACAGTGTGAGTTTGGTTTTAACTTAAGACAATTGAAAAATTGTTCTTGGCTTATTATGGTTGTATTTATTCACAGTTTAAAAAATCAAAGCCATTTATTTGTTCCCCTTTAAATTACATCATGAAACTTTAAAGGAGAGCAGATGTAGATATAAAGTTTGCTGTATTACGAGCACATGTAAATGACCCTTAATTGCAATTATTTTCATACGAATGAGACTTTCACAACACTCAAAATCAACTGTTTTGGTTGCAAATCACTTGGAAGTGAAGCCGCCACTGTTCCTCGTGATGATGCCATTAAGATTACAGCAAAGAAGTAATTTATTTTTCTTTGAATCTCATGTTTTTATTTTATTGTTTGGATACAATATCTGCTTCTCTCTTAATTACAGCCTTAAAAACAGATCAGCTGGCGTAGAAATGACGGCATCACTTTTGCCTGCATGCCATGGCCACGACGTGATATCTCATTGTAAACCTGGAATACGGATTCTTGTTTCTACCTCTCAATTTCACCCGTGTCACTTCTCATTATACACAATAAATATTTGCGTAAAGCAAGTTGAAAAGTCAAGTTGGTATATATCGTCGACAATAAAAAGTTAGCTACCCATTCTTTACTGTGAAGTCAGTGGTTTCCTATCGGAAAGTATCTGTGTATGCACTGAGCTATTTTTTTATTGAATGCTAATCTCCATCTAATCTTTCATATTCTGGGATATATTGATTCGTTTCACAGGGAATTTATTGCATCATTTCTTAATAATTCTTACACGTGTCCTCTCTTCACACGATATGTAGATATGTTGAACCCTTTATACTTTATAATATTCTATTATAATCTTGTTCTGCTCCTAAGAAATTACACTTCGAAGTCACACTGTTCACTTGTACTTTTCTGTGACTAAAAAATGGAACCATCGCCCCATCGAAAATCGAAATCAATATGCGTCCACAAAAAATAGATTTAATATTGTTGAGGAATCCTTACTGTAGACTGAGATTACAGGAAAAGCAGATGACGGTGTTTTTGGACTTACGGAACAA
>JAQGAD010002888.1:0-11861 GCA_034696625.1 Isotomurus palustris
GAAAATGAAAGGAAGGAAGTGACTGAGTATGAGAGAAAAACTGTGTGCGCTTCAGATACAAAAAAATCCTCAAAAGCCCTAAAATTTCCATTCATTATCCTTCCTTTTTACGAATATAAGTGTGTTGTGTTACGTTACGCAAGCTTCTGTCTTATTTGTTAAGCAAATGATGCAAAAATTCAAAGACAAGTGTTTACATGGCCTTTGCTTTGCTAGAAATAAAATGTTAGTAATGAACACGGTGGTGGTGGTAAATGCAAAGTTGTGTGTGTGTGAATGGGAGTTTGTGGTCTTGGCTTTCCTTTCTACGTCATTTCACTCCACGATGATGATGATGAGGATGATGGTATTAGTGTTAGTAGTTGATGATGGATATGTCGTAGTCTCTTTCTAGTGCCTTTTTTGTTTGCTTCCCAACCGGAAATGATGATTATTTAAACTCGACGGCTCACATTTACTAAACACACATTTAACGTCACGGATCTCTCATGATCTTCACTCCCACACACTTGCAAAAGAAGATAAACTTTGTGTGAGCTTATAGTATTTCATGTTGAAGGTAATTAGTGATACCCAGGGGAGCTTTTATGGAAGATGAACACAACCTACGACAAACTCCCTGGACTCTGGAATCCACATTGCTCCTGATGAATGATGCGACAAAATTTTAGCAGCTTAAATTGCAGCTGTCACTTCTAGCGTCAGTTGACCTAAAATCTGCATGGGAAGAGGTGTGTGTATATGTTAGTAGTCTAATTGTAAGTAGTGGACTGGAAAGTAGACATTCAGTTAATCCATAGGCAATGTTTGCTTGTTCTTGTAAGGAGTTAAAAATCCATAAACAAAAGAAAAGTAGTGAGAAAGAAAGACTGACATTTCACTGAGAGAATGAAGAATGAGGAAAGAGAAGGAAGGAAGGCAGATGCTCTCCGTTCATAATAATCACGCTCATCGAAGTCGCCAGACTTGAAGACTTTGCTAATATTACTCCTTCGCCTTCCGAAAGTAGACAGACAGTTATTCCTTCTACAAAACTAGACGCATCTCACTATATACACATGGTATTCCCGTAAAAAATCACCTGCTACCTATATGGGCTTTTTAGTTGGACTCATCCTTCATTAGTCATTACGTAAGACTATGTAGAGAATCCTACTCACACACTCCATTCTACATTCTTTCCACAAAAACTATACCGACCTACATTTTTCTTCCAAACCCAAAAAACTATTTATCTCTGTTCCTTCATGCCTTGAGCGAAAGTGAGGATGAAATTCTCAACTGTAGACCTTGTATAATTGAAAACCAGGGTAGGTAGAGGTAGAGATGGTGCAATTTTTCTCGGAGAATTTTTAATCTGTCTCAGTTCCCAATGTTAGTCATCTGCTACAATCTACAAACAACTTTTTATTTATAATGAAGTACATTATGAGCTTTTCTCATGTGAAACAACTTTAAAATTTACTAAATGTAGTTCCAAACAAAACCCAGTTCATCAAACATGACAGGCGAATGAACGCTGTAAATTACGAACTTCCAAAAATGTATTACATATCCAGCCAAGAATAGGTTGTGTTGTAAGTGTTGTAAGGTAGTAAGTGCGAGCTTGAATTGTGGTGTTATTTTTGTTCTCGGTCTTTTAATAATATAATTCCAATCATTTCCCGAATTGAATTGAACATACAATCACGTTAATTTCACGGTGTGGTTGAACTAATTATATTTAATTCCTTCCTTATGAATCAGATTGAACCATCACGTCTTAGTAATAAGCTATCGATGAATCATTTCTTTCTTTGTATTATTTGATACAATTCTTAGCAGTTCTGCAACTAGCTCTTGTACTTCACTGTACTTTGTAACGTCAGGTACAGAAGACAAATACAAAGGACATAGTATACGAGAAAGTATATATAATGGAGACATAATTTTCTGAGCATTAAACCGACCGTTTAGTATGAAAAGAAAAGCGAAATGTACGTTCGTTTCAAAAAGTTCTTTGAGACAACCATTCTTCTAGAAGTTCCTTGTTCCATTCTTTCTGAAATACCGGAGGAAAGGGAGTTGCTTATGGGGCAATTTTTTACACTCTAATGGCAAAATCGATTTCCAAAATGAGAGAAAAGGCCTCATATTGCACTCCCTACCAACTTTCAACAACCCAAGTTTGTGCAAACAGAAATAGTGGAAAATACCATCCTACTGAACTCCACCAACCACAATAATACATGTGCCTACAGTATTAAACATCTTCATCATGTATTCATTGATTCCCTTTCTAACTATTCCTATTCAAACATTAATACATGTTTAATTTTACATCACCATTCAAAACAATTTGAACTTTGCCATCCACTCATTTTGCATAGCAGAATAGCAGTGCGAAACACACAGCAGTTCACTTACTAGTTGAAATGTCTTGAGGTTCAAGACATTTCCAATACACTTTAATACCTTTCAAGAAGAAAAACATCTTTTCTCTGTGAGGACACTGGGTCATTTGTAACATTCAGGAACAGTGGAAGCCAGCAAAAAGATGCAGATTTCGATTTCACCAGTAAACTTTAGCGGAAGTTGCGCAAAATATCCAACAAAGCGTCAGAGAGAGAACAACGAGGAAATAAATTAGAAACGAACTCGAATAAATCTCCTGCTTCTCATCAACCCAATTCTCATTAGGGATTTTAATCCTTATAATTACTACCTTTTCATTCTCTCGCCACAACAAAACCATGATCGTCTCTGTGACCTAACTAATGGTTCCTACTTCCTCCAAGCCTTTCTCCAAACTTCAACACAACCAACAAACCACTACTACTTTAGTATATTTATCGAGATCCAAAACTTTCATGAAGTTACTTAGATTCTCCATTCTACGGGAACGGATCTATAAACCGAGTTCACAATAATAATACCCCATCAACAATAATGACTGTTCCTTAGCATACACAACTCTGATAAGTCTCTTTATACTCTACAACTTCATCAATTTTAACACTGCCAACTTTTGAGCTTGCACCGCACTACTCCTTGTTAATCCATAATCCTTTTCTCCTTAAAATCTCCAGCTCCATTCTTCGAAACTGAGAACTTACATACAGAACGTCCATAGCTTCGATTTCACTTCTTTCCACAATCGGTTTATAAGAAGTTAAGTTACCCACTTCCAGAAATTGTGGTTCTTTATTAAGTCTGTGTTCTCGTGATCATTAAATAATTGCGAATTTGCAAGAAACCGACTGTATGAATATTGCATCGTTAGCGGCTGAACAAGATACGGCACAATTTAGGATGGATGACATGCCCTGTTGTAAGAGAATGAGGGCTTATATGTCTTATTATAAAGTTATATATGTGTATACGTGAAAAGGCTGCCAGGAGGATAGAAATGCTAGCAGCTCTTTCTAGCCTGCTTTTCTCCTCGTCATAATTTCATCAACTCCTCTTCACTCGACATGATAATTAGGCTCAGACTCTGAAAATCACGTTGCTCCACTGTGTATCTTCAGACCTCAAGCCCTCATCGCAATGATAATTCAGGCAACCTTAGACTTCTGTAAAAGCCGATGATGGTTTCTGCTCTTTAAATGACGTGACACGTCATGTCACTTTATGATAAGGTTAATCTTCTTCCTACTACTATCCTTCTCCCTTCAACGTAAATCACACAGACAAATCCCACCCTTTCCTCTTACAGCACACAGACATTATTTTATCCGCGTATGACACGGCATGAATGACCTTAAGGTGCAATTTGCTTTCTTGTCACACACACTCGCACACAATATTTGCCCAAGTCGTTTCCGGTTCGACACAGAATTCACAAAGACGATGCGATATTCTCAGAGATATTTTGAATCTATGCCAAGCATTTGTTCAACTGCTAGCATCAGCACGTAATGGTAAACCGACTCACTCTACATTCCCGACATAATAATCACAAATTTTCATACCATAGACGATGCATTCCTTAAAAGATCATTTCTCTTTGTACTTACTACACGTGCTGTCATTTTAAATATCTCAATTAAAAAAACCATTCATCAAGTCAAATGGAGTCAGGGATCAAGAGGATAATGCCATCCCATATCTTATCGTTTGGTCTTAATTAAGATAAGAATCAGGACAGAAAGTCTGTCTCTGTCCAGAACCAACCTAGAGACGTATGTTGGTAGACGAATAAAAAGCAACAGGAATTTACTTTTAAACCACTTCGTATTTCGTACACTTACGATTAGACAAGGCCAAAACCAATACGCAAGCAACCTAGTTCAATTAGCGAATCATGCAATAAGTTACACGTCCAACGTCTTGTGTGCACTCGTTCCAAAAACGCATAATCAGGACAAGCTCCATTAAAGTCGATAAAATTCAAAGTGTTTTCCGAAAATAATATTACATTTTGGTTTAATAGTTACAACAACTCCCCTATTTTTGCAAATGTGTAATAACACATCTCAAGTATAAAATGAGCTAACACAACAAAGCTCGAGCCACATGCATCTGCTAGCTAACTGCGTGAAATGAAATTCTGAATAAGGTCTCCCTTAATGTGCTTCTCAAAACACTATGAATGGAGAGAAGCTATGCAGTATTATCCTCAGTGGTTTAATCAAATACAGAATAAACTTGAGCGCAGCTATTCAATAAATAAAGTTTATTGCTCCTTTACATACTTTGCGGTCCAAATAGTTCCCAGCCACATGGAACTGTAAATTAATTTTGTACAAATCGAAATCGGGTACCCACAACCCACACTCGTGCTCCACGAATTGGAACGCATCTTCGTCGACCTACTTGCTCCAATCCCTCGATCTGCTGTCTATCGGTGGAATACATTTTCATGTAAAAACTTCAATGTCCACATAATCACGAACATTCAAAAGTTTCCTCATTTAACAACCTCGCTTTTTGTCCCTTTCATTTTTCACTTTCCAAGAAAATCTATTTCTCCGAAGGCTACACATCCTTCCTATGCTACTTTGCTCATTGCTTTTTCTCAATGACCTTCCAGAACTTTTCCAAACTGTCATAAAGTGCTCCAAGCCCTATGAATACTTTATTTCCCTTATCATCCATTCATAACACCAATTCTTGAAGTTCTAAATCATACAATTTACAATTAAACCTCACGCAAAAGTTTTGCACTTTCAAAACATCTAATGTGGACTTTAAATCTTTGTACACGCCGATCCTTACGTGTATCTCTCGAAAGCCTCCAAACTTGAAAGATGCATATTCATTACTTTATCTAGCATGGAAGAGCTTTTAGTAAGCTCGGTGGTTGCCCGTCTCTACATTTTGAGCACTGCAATATGCAGCTTATAGTGAGTTTACACACGACTACGGTCTGTTTCTGGGTTCATGATCAATTCAAACCCCCGTTTGATATTTACTTAGGATTTTCCAACCCCATCATCATCCTCCAGCAGTATTATAATGTGTGTGTGTGTGTGTGTGTGTGTGTAAAAGCGCTGTTTCGTTGAAGATGAACTCCCCCACAGTTACTTTGGCTGTAGCATAGGTAAGAAGAATAAAGCGTTAAATGATGATGAGCCCCACTCCTCGCACTCCTCCTTGATGAAGCAGTCCTAACGAAGCCCCAGAGGGATCTTCTCGTCTCTCTAGCTCTTGCGATACACAATCCATTAAATAAAGAAACAGCGAATGATAATGATAATAATAGAGTTGAGCCGTGCTGTAATATATGGAGATCTCATGTCCAGATAAACCCACACTAGCTAAAAGATTGTGTACTTAGCTCGTGAAATAAATATCACCACTACGACACGAGAGACTGGCTGGTGGAATAAATAAATGCATTTTAGATGGTCGTGGTGGTGAATCTTTCTTAGCAGAGAATGGAATAATGGGGAAGAGGTTTAATGGACACAATAATGGCTAGCGGCCGTTGTTTTGCAGTAAAAAACGATCGTACTTGTCTTCTTACCGGAGTCATTGCGACCAAGAGTAGGATGAATAGAAGTTGAGATCTCGTCTGTCCCGTCTAAAGATGTGCCAAGTCCTTCGTCTAATAAGTTCGCTAAACTTTCTCGGGAAGAGCCGTGCTCACCTATACAGGAAACAACAATAGCATCAGAATTTCCACCACTCATCAGTTCACAGAGAGAAAGACAATAGAACCGTCAGATGAACTTATTGCTGTGTCAAAATGATACCAACACTGTTCCAAGTGGGAGTGTACCAGACAAACAACTAAATGAACATCCCTGTCTAATCTCTCTCGTTTCAAAAATTTACTTAACTTTTAATTATTGCACGCTACAAAGCAACAACGCAGACATCTATGAATTTGTCTGAATCATTAAACCACACCCACTTTTACCATTTCATTTAATTTAGTACTTTATTCCATTTGGCTTATATCCAAAGCTTCTTCAACTTTCGTACTCTACAAAACAGTTGAGAAATTAATTTCAATGATGAGTAATACCAGAAGATATCAGGCTTTCCCATCATATCATTACTCCGCGATATTGCTCAGTCTTCGTTTACACACTTTCATCTCTCATCTGAAAAGGTAAGGTTATTTATCCAAGCTAAATCAGAGACTCTGAGTGCTCTTGAAGTAAAACCTTCTGTAATAAGCTTAGTGTAATTTCAAACTGGTCATTACCTCTGACACTAATGCTATGCTACTTCTGAATTACTCTTCTGCATGCGATTTACTCGTTCATAAATAGTTCAGTGTAGGATTCTCTTAAAGAATTATCTCTATGTACCAACTTGAGTTACAAAAGGACTTCGTTTTCCAGTCACACATGAGCTTATGAGGTCAAGGTTATTATATCGGTTGATAATATAAACGCAAAAAATAACATTTAAAATGGAAATAACAAATACGATCATTGTATTACTACACGAGAAAAGATAAGAGCGCAGCACGAAGTCTCGAAGGTTCATTTCTTGTATACGTGAAGAAGCTGATCAAAGTTTTAAATGTCTAACGCACTCCAGCTGCGTTTGCACTTACACAAATAAACCAGAAATGTTTTTACTTTTACTTCATCCTCTCCTTTCCATGTGTCATAAACTCATAATGTGACATAAAACATGTAAAGACATAATGCACGCCAGCCGCACCAGTTGTTTTCGTATGTTTCGTGTGTATAAAATATGAGAGATGAGTTTAGTCCGAGATAAGGAATGTGTCACGTTTATTGAACATAATCAAGACGTGCCTGCTCTCTACAAACTGCGTACGCTACAAATTCCAGCTACTTGGCAAAATTAGGGTTACCTACATACACATACACACATAAACATTATTTACCTTCAAGAAGGAAGTCCATGACATTTCCTTGAGTATGAAAAAATATCAGATCTTCTGTATTCTCGGATGACATTGTGTAGGACAGCACTTTACTACCCTCGGACTTAGTCAACCCAGCCAAAGAACTGATCTGATGGAGTGACATTGTATTCTGCAATAAACAAATAAACACATTACACACGTCAGTTTCCCTTATCACTTGTTCTTGGACGGAAGGAGAGTTTATTAGACTGATGTTTCAAAGCAAAAAGCAAGTTGTCAGTACAGCGTATAGGAATTAGGGAGTTTGGGTTTTATAGGAGATAATTACAGACAGATATCTGATAAGTAAGACTCTTTGCATTAATTTCATGCAGTTGATTCGGAATCAATCGAAGTTTAAATTCACTTTCATCAATATGTATGAATAAAATACATAACTTCATTACATATCTTTAAGGACATGAAATTGTGTTAATGCTCCCAGAAACTTTAAATTTCAAACACCGAAAGTTCAGATTGATTTTGCAGAGTTGTAGACTCGTAAAAGGGAGGCAGTTAGCATAAATCTACTGCACACAATTAGTAATAAGTTTAGACAGCTACACGTTTTTCGTAACATCGTTTACTGCTCGAGCAGTAGCGATGATTTTTCTTCACCTTCGAAAAGTAACTGAAGTTTTGCTCAGCAAGACGTATATGACGTAAAAAACATTTTAACTACTAACTACTACTACTACTGTTTTGTCTACGTCTGTGCCTCGTTTATGCTCCCACCGCTTCATAAGGCAACAGAGAATAACAATTTATTTGGATAAATTGGAAGATAATGAGCAGTACATTAGGTACAATGAAAGTCTCAAATGTACGCTGCTGATGAGATTTTAAAAGTGGGCGAGGCATACATTTCGTTCAGACAGATTTTTATAACACGAAGTCAATGAAGACGATAGCAACTGTAATGCTGAAGTCACTAGCTAAAAGCAGAAGTAATGCAACTAGAATCTCAAAGTAGACAGGCAGTTCTTATAGTCAAACTGTACGCATGAACAGGAAAAGTCTGGATAATGCCTAGATCCAAGGCCTAAAATCGAAACTTAATCTCTAAGTGTATTCTCTTCACTTCACGGGCAAGTGGATTTGTTTGGTCCTGTGAGCCACAAAAAAGTACAGAGTCCCTTATTGAGGACGTCCTAGTAAAAAAGACGCATGTATATACACAGAGACTGTATTCAGTATTTCTACTCTTATATATCACTGCTTTTGTGTTGTCTCATCCTTCTCACCAATAAAAGTCATTATCATCATGGTTCATCTCTTTATTTTTCTCGTCTCAAATTCAAACCACAGCCAAGAAGACTCGGATGCACAAGCCATCATCATTATCATTTCATTCTTGCATTCACATCTACAATCAGTCAGTCATCCATCCATCGGAGGATTGAATTGAAATCGCCAGAGAGAACAAGTCAACTTTAGTCCTATTCGAATTATTCATGAAAACTGACTCGTTGATATATTCCCTTGTTGCTGAGATGGTTAACAGTGGCAGGAGTAGACGAGAAGACAGCAGCGAGTAGAAAGGAGTAAAAAGTGAAAAGGATCCCCAAGGGGCTCTTTCATAGACTCAACAAAAAGAGACTTTTTCACCTTCTTCTTTAGCTTTGGATTACACGTGCGTGATTCACAATAAACACATCTGTTGACTTTCCTTCCCTTGGTTATGAAAGGAATAATAACTCAGCTTTTCAATCATATCGCGTGGGATTTGAAGACCTGTTATTTGCGAATAAGGAATAACCAAGGAGTGCAATTATTAATTATCTCTAGTAGGAGGCTGAAACGACTACTGAAGTATTAACGAATCTCAAGAACTCACGAGACATGTTCCAATAAAATATGCTAGATTGCCAGAAAAATTCCTAGAAAGCCATTATGTGAAGACGAAGCAAAGACTTAATTCAATTTCATGTAAACAAGGAATGAGAAGGCAATAAAGCTAAATCAAAGAGACATTCCATATTCAAAACAACCTCTTTTCCATCTCTCGAATCTTTTTATAGCAGCAAAAAGAACTATGACTTATTCTTCCATTTGTACTTGTACAAATGTATTTCTCTACTCGGCTCCCGCAAAAATACCAAAATTTCCATAAACAAAGTTCTATTATTTGAAGTTCAATCGCAAATCGCAACATTCATTCTACGCATTCATCGTTCTTCGAATGCACAAACTCATCTTTCATCATTGGGAGAAAGCACGTTGATTTTGAATCATGCTTACAAATACCAGGGAGCTAGATAATATTACGTATGATTTAGTACATGGATAATTGAATTGTTCATGGGCCATGAGAAACCATGAGAAAATTATTTTGTGTGTTATATACGAAGCAACACAAGAAATATTTCATTATATCAAGTAAGTAGTGCATACGCGATTGACAGTTGAGAGCATTCGTAATTAAAACGATAATCAAAACTATACTTTATATGGCTTTATTAGCAAAAGTTATTTTTCATAACACGATGTGTGCACACTACAGGATGCAACAGGGAGACATTTTTGTTTGCAGGTAAACTCCTGTGTGTATTGTTCACCTTGATTGACAGCCCTGGTTGCCCAGGTTGGATCTTGTGAAGTATTGTGAACAATTATGGAAGTAAAGCGGTGAACAATAAGATTGAAATGAAAGTGAAGCCTTGTTACAACCTGCGTCATATCATGTCAATTGAATGAGGACCATGCGGTAACTGAATCTGATAGGAAGGAAGAATGATTGTTCTCTTTCGATGACAACGAACGAATACACCAGTTGCAGAGATTGAGCTTCATTTAATTTTCAATACAAATCAGACAAATACGAGAGAAGACCCTGAGAAAAGAATTTAGTTTCCAGGAAAGTTGAACTGGGGGAATACAGTTACGCCGGTTTTATAAGAGAGCATCTTTGAATTTAGAATTCTTTCACGAGAGAAATTTATTACTTTCTGATGCTATAGAAGGACGACAAGCCGATTCGGTCGAAAGAGCATCTCCAGGAGACTCCTTAAATATGTCTAATCAATCTATCGGAAGGAGTCGTTCAACCATTATCCCCTTCCAGGCAGGGCTACCTTTACGAACTGATGATGTGACAACCACTACCACTCACTCACCTTCGCTTCGCAACAACACATTCTTTCCCATGGAGCATCTGAGCGTCTCGTTCAGAATTTCCGAACAGAATATCCATTCACTTAAACTCACATCAGAGTTCGTCTAGAACAAAACTGATCGTTTACGGCTGTAGGCAATTAAAGTGAAAGCGTTTTTATTCTCCTTCAGCCCTGAAACTACCTACATGCTTCAGTGCATTCAGCAAATGAATAATTTTCACGTGAGATAATAAATAAGTTCACTCTCCAATGTGTAACTGTTAAACTTTATGTACCCTGATGATGTGATTGGACAGTCCATACGTACAGAGCGATGTAAACCAGAGACGCTTTTGAAACATGCATAACTGCTATTAACTGCGTGTGTGTCTCTCTATTTTAAATGTGTAATGGGAGCAAACAAACAATACATGCGATTCTCATTTGATTACCTCACAAAGGCGTAATAAATTGTAGAAAGTTTACATCATTTGATGGTGAAACAGGCAGATGATAAAAGTCATAAAATTGTGACTGGTCCAATTACAGGAGAGAGAGAGATGAGAGAGTCTCCCTTGGCGTGTATCGTGAATTAAATATCTGGTCAATGAATCATCCATCATTCCGACGATGATGAACTTGAGCGATTCCCTTTCTCTCACTAGTCTCCTCTCTCTCTCTCTCTCTTTCTGTGTAAGCTTCCTTCTCCAAATAAACTCTACTTTTCTCTCCACTGATTCTGACTCTTGATGATGAAGATGATACTTTACTTGCTTGGATTGAGAAGGAAGGAAAACAAGACTGACTGGCTGGTCCAAATGTTTACTTTAATTTTGAAGGAGGTGAAAGGGTTACTCCCGATGGGATATGAATTGGCTCTTCTTCTATCTCTTTGCACACATTTTGTTTACTTACTCTTTCACTTATAAAGATACACATTTATACATTTACATTGGAAATGGTGAGGTAATATCATCATCGTCAGTATGAGAATTTATTTACTCTCTCCTTCTCGAACTACCAGCAACAGCAAGCAACTCTTCTGCCCTATTTCCATCTCCAACGTTAAACACAAACTTTCATGTACCTCCACGCTCCTCCCGAGTCTTCTTCTTTCGCTCTTCGTCACATTAGAAATTCAAGACGTCAAAATATTTTCCAAATAGCTTGTTTCTTTGTGTACAAAATAGGGTAAACTTTCACTTGGACGTCTATCCCTGTTATCTAAACCTTTCTCATTACCACCAAAATCCCTGTTTGCTCAAAACCCCAAGGAAAGACGTTTCAAATTTTCATATATTGAATCTACTTTCATGCAAGCACACATACGGTGTCAATTAGGATGAGTGATTGTCGATTGATCATAAACTTAACTAGTAGGGAAGCAAGTAAATAAAAAAGAACATACGGAACAATACTAACAACTTCTCTGCTCTCTCTCTCTCTCTCTC